>CM060376.1:31006658-31272793 GCA_030545235.1 Helianthus tuberosus | reverse complement strand
ATGTGAATGACACAATACATCATATAACAGAGGAGTTTCTATTCACACCATTCCAATCAGATTTATCATTCTTAATCAGCATTGTTACCATGCAACAGATAGTGTTTATAATCCAACTACCTAATATCATATTCATCACAACTGTTCCATTGTTCTGACCATTTGCCTTCACGGTGAAGAATCCTTATGGCGAAGGTCTATTCTTCGCCGAGAATGAATACGATGAAACGTCCAAGTAGTTCGTCAAACACTAGTCGACGAAGGACTGATCTTCGTCGTGGATGAGTACGACGAAGAACCATGGAGGTTCGTCAAGAATCAGTCGACGAAGAATCAATTCTTCGTCGGACTAGATTCTTCGTGGGGGGAAAGTCCTTCGTCGTTGCACTCAACAGCGGTTACAGTTTCCTTAATTTATGATCAATCAATTGTATCAGTTATCTCTCCATATTTGTAGCGAACAACAATCATCGTCAAACAATATCCATTACGAATTAATCAATATGATAATTTCAAGAACAATAACACAGTTTATGGAGCCACAATGTATCACCAAACTAAATCGACTTCGAATCACAAACATCAGAAAATCATAACAATTCTTAGTGCCCAATGTTCTAACTTGTCAACAATTTTCACGAACAATCCTAACTCATCAAAATTATACCAAATTCATGTTTCAATGCTAACCACATAACCCACGGTCTATTAACACAAGAACATTATCAATCTTATTTCATGTACTCACAACATCAATTGTTCCAATTATCATACAGGACTTCCAGATTCATCAAATGATAAACAATTTATCAAAATCCTTATTAACAAGCACATTAATCATTTAACAGTTTGCATGCATATTCAAGATTAATCACAAACAATGACAGGTGTACTAACCGAGGAGTTGTGTGTGTGCACCAAGGTGTTTGAACCGAGAGAGAGCTCCATTAAAAGGGATTGGCGTCGCCTTCAATGAGGAGAATCAAGAGAATTAGGGTTTTGTGTTTACGGTTGAGGATTATGAAAAGTTATACAAAGAAAGTGACAGTCAGGCCCAGTCCGGGCCACGAATGATCCTATGCCGAGGGCCCCTTTTGGCGAAGAACCTTCTTCGCCACGTTGAGAGTGTGACGAAGGACTGCTCTTCGTCATGTGTGTTTCAAATCAAATGTGGTGTGCGACCCAAAACATAATCATGTTGTGACTAAACATTACATAAATATCATGTAACACTCAAAACGTGACAACACTTTAATCATTCGAATATCCTGCACAAGATACAACGTAGAAAGAATTGTGAAACAAGTGATGTGTAGAGGAAAGACCTTGAAATTTCAGGTTGTCACATCGTCCCTGAGGTTTGTGCATGTTTGCCATTTTCGTCCAAAATGACCTTTTTGTACCATTTTGCGCCCCCCCCCCCCCCCCCCGTTTGGCTTTTTTTACCATTTTCATCCAAATGACTAACTTAGTTAAAAACACCGTTTAATGAGGGGTATGTTTGAAATCTTACATTTATATGTAGGGGTATTTTAGTCTTTTGGCTTTATCATTTTATATATTATATAAAAATGTATATCTGATTATTTATTTCCATTTATATATTATATTCAAACCAAAAAATCTGATCATCATGCTTTGTATAAATGTTCATCATCGCAGACAGTACTTCTTCACCCAACTTATCTCCGACAAGGCGACAACTATCACAGCCATCAACCACCACCCCCGCCACTACCTACCACGACCTCCATCATCTTCATCAGCCACCACCCCCATCGCCTCCACCTCCACCAACCACCTGGCATCACTGGATTCCTCTCTACCACTGCCCAAAATTGAATTGTTATTTTGTTGAACAAATTTTGATAGAATTGGGTGGGATTTCAGATCCGACAATACGGTTATGGCTGGTGTGGTAGGGTTTCAAATTTGGAAAATGTGCTAATGGCCGGTGAGGTGGTGGTGGTGGAGGTGGAGGTGGAGATGCAGGTGCAGGTGGGCTGACTAGGGATGAAGAAGAATGTGGCTTTATAAAAATAAAATGATAAAGCCAAAATACCCATACTTATAAATGTAAAATTTCAAACATACCACTCATTAAACGGTGTTTTTTTAACTAAGTTAGTCATTTGGATGAAAATGGCAAAAATGCCAAACGTGGGGGGCAAAATGGTACAAAAAGGTCATTTTGGACGAAAATGACAAACGTACCCAAACCTCAGGGACGATTTTGGCAATTAACTCTAAATATTATAAAAGAATAACTTGAGTTATTGTAGCGTCAGTCACACCGGAGCTACAATAATTTTTTTTTATTTTGAATCCTGAACTTTTAGTTTTTACACTTACACCCTCTTAGCTTTTTAAAAACTTTATGAAATGTTATTTTGACCCCATTGAGTTTTAAGTGTTTATTTGTATATATAAGTATTCGGTATAAATTCAAGTTGATTTACGTTTCGACGTAAATTTTGTTAGGTCAAATATAATATGTTTTTTGTGCATATTTTTATGAACGTTTTTAGTTGGCATATGTTTTGACGTAAATGTTGTTTGGGAACAAGTCGGGTCGAATATAATATGTTTTCATTAGATGGTATAAATTCAAGTTACATTACATTTCGACACCGCCGCAACACAGTACCATCCTTTAACTTAAAAAAACACTATTTTCTTACGTTTCGACGTAAGTTTTTTTAGGAAATAAGTCAAGTCAAATGTAAAACGTTTTCGTGCTTATTTTTATGTACGTTGTCAGTTGCTATACGTTTTTGACGTAAATTTTGTTCGGAAACGATAATACTTTTTCATTAGACAGTATAAATCCGTGTTAGTTTACGTTTTGACACCGTTGCACCGCATAGAAGAAAATTACTAGTTACTAATAATAAACCAAATCTCATGCCCGCAACCTGATCAAAATCAGATCAAAGCCCTGATACAAAACGGAATTGATATGAGGGGACGGATATTACAAATGAGGATTATGATCAAATACAAAGGCTCATTAAAATAAGAAGTGTACAAAGGCTCCTAAAAATAACCCACTACAAAAAAAAAAAAAAAAACTCAACACACACCACCACCAAAAAACCTAACCCCCCCCCCCCCCCCCCCCCAAAAAAAAAAAATTGCCGCATGGGGGGGGGGGGGGGGGTTAGGTTTTTGGGTGGTGGTGGGTGTTTAGTTTTTTTTTTAGGTTTTTGAGGGGTGGGGGGTGGTTAGGTTTTTGGAGAGGGGGGAGGGGGGGTAGTTTTTTTGTTGAGGTATAGTTTTTTTTTTTTTTTTTTGGGGGGGGGGGGGGGGGGGGGGGTTAAAATTTTTGCATGGTGGTGGGGTGGGGGGGTGGGTGTTTAGCTTTTGGGTGGTGGTGTAGTGGATTTAAGTTTTAAGTTATTGGACGCTTGTCACTCTATAAAGCCTTCTTACAATTAGGAGCGTTTCTAGAATAATTTAACCATTACAAATGGTATCAAATCCACTTCTGTTCTGTCTAGGATGTTGGGGCAAAGCTCATCGAAGATGATGAGTCCGTAAGGGGTGGTTGTGACACCTTAGGTGAATCACTCATCGTCAAATATAGATACGTGTTGTTGATAACAAGATAACTACAATTGGGTGTACATATTTGCATACCCATTTGCCTATTGGCACCAAAAATGTTTTTTTTGTCTTATATGCACACCCTGCAGTGTCGAGCTGTGGCTAAAGTGCGGCGTTTTGATCCGGTCAACCAGACAAAGACTGACGGGTGTCTGACAGGTCTGTTGACCGGACCAAAACGCCGAGCTTTGGCCGCGTTTTTGTCCTGTCAACCAGACAAAAGACTGACACCCGGTCTGGTTGACAGGACCAAAACGCGGCCAAAGCTCGGTGTTTTGGTCCGGTCAATAGACCCGTCAGACACCCGTCAGTCTTTGTCTGGTTGACCGAACCAAAACTCCGCGCTTTGACCACAGCTCGACACTGCAAGGTATGCACATAGGACAAAAAAACACCTTTTTGGGTTGACTATCTACACAATTGGTGTGTAGATAGTTTGAGCCACACAATTAAGCGTGTGGGACCGGCGAACTTCTAGTTTAGTGATCGCGCCTTAGTTATCCTCTTGAGTTCGATTCTTGATATATATTTTACACATAATGAATCGATTTGACTCGATAAATCATAAAATCATTCATATTTCAACAAGTTAACAGATTACATGCTAGCTCAATAACAGCCCATTAGGTTCTTAATCATAAACATACAAAAGATCTAGATATCACACTAATTAATCCTTCTGCAGTTCTTCCTTACTTCACCCTTGTTACCGGTAAGCAGACGGATATTACCCATTTTAACCATGGATCGCGCGAAATGGTTAAAGAAAAGAGTGTGATCATCAGCAAAAGCCTTCACTAACTGCATAGTTTTTCCAAGTTTTCCAGACAAAAGCACTTGGTCTGAAGTAAGAAGACCTTTTCCAGACATAATGAGCTTGAAATACGTGTTGTCGAATGTTACGGGCGATGCAAGATCTAGTGGTGAAATGTTGTTGTCACCGCCGGTTTCAGGGCATACGCCTTTCAAGTCATGGTAGTAGCTTCTTTCTAGAGTTGAATCGGGTTGGTTGTTTCCGTTTTGATTGTATAGTCGTTGCTTAAACGTCGTGCATCTCGCCATCCCTAATGTATGAGCTCCTGCAAGAAAATTCAAAAAAAGAAATTCATATAAAAAACATAGCTTTTATACGCACTAATCGCACTATATAAAAAGAAAGCATGTTAACGCGTTATTTTCATAAAATAACTAACCAGAAAGTGAGACTAGATCAACTTCGTTAAGGCCTTGACGTCGAAAAGATGTTACAAGATTTTGAATCGTTGAATTCGGTGGAGGAATGTTTTTGTTTGATCCGTTAAGACTGGCTTTTCTCGAGTCACGTCTTCCTAATGGTAATTCCCAATTCGGTCCACCACTCTGGTATATTTTTGACAGTTAAGTTAGTTAATTCTTGAAACAAAATAGTCAATAAAAATATGTTTCTAGTGCTTACTAGAACAGTGGAGCCTCGAGCGGCAAGGGCAAGAATGTCCGCACAAGATACCGTCTGGGGACAAGCTTGTTCAAGTTTAGCTTTGATCTCATCAATCACTTCAAACCCGCGAATAGAATTCTTGTTTGGGACCGATTTCTTTTCGCTAGTAAATGTTGGATGATCATCCAACAGCACAGATGCATCACATCCCTGAAAGATCATAAAACTTTACAGCGTCTATCACGATAAAACATATTTAAAAAGTAAAAAAAAAAAAACTAATTAACCTGAACAAAACAGTCATGAAAATGAAGCCTGATCAAAGAAGCAGCCATTCTCGGGTCCTTGAAGATTGCGGTTTTAAGGACCGATATGACAATGTCGTTAGCTTGAGGGCAAGACTGACTGTAAAATCGCGGGGAGAGTCCAGAAAACCTTTGACCGCCAATAGGGCGGCTAACACCACCGACGCTGCCACCACCGCGACCCCGCCCAAAGTTGAAGCCAGGGTAGCCTAAGCAGAAAGTGGAGGATGAGAGTAGAGTAAGTAGTGTGAAAGTGACATATAGAAGTTTGAAAGAAGCCATTGAGGTTTAGGTTTGAGTGATTTGATTGCATGAAAGTGGGGAAATATATATAGAGGTGGATCATGTGCAAAAACAAACTACTAATGTTACCAAATCTTCTAAATTGGGAAGTGGTTTTGGTTAGAGTTGCACCTGCTACAAAACACACATGCATGTGGATGCTATGTTACTATGTCATCATCATTGACCAAATTTGTTAACTAATGGAGTGGATGAATATGTTGTTTTCTACATCAGTACAAAGGACAGAAAAACTGAATCTCTTGGACCAAGTCAGTGATGTGTTTTGGGTAATCGAAAGGTAGTCAAAAACGCGTTGTTAGGAACTCAGATCTTGTTTTTAACTTCAGACTGATGACTGGATTTCAATAATCCAAATTAGGGCTGCAAACGAACCGAACGAAAATGAACAACGCCTTGTTCATGTTCGTTTGTTAAGAAATATATGTGTTAATGAATTGTTTATGAACACTTACCAAACAAGATTTTATGTTTGTGTTCGTTTGTTAAGAAAATGAACTTGTTCGTGTTCGTTTGTGTTTGTTTATTAATTTTAGGCAACGGGCATTGATGAACACAAATGCCCAAAAACTAATGTTCATGAACACAAATGAAAACAACGAACACAAACAAACGTTCATAAACATAATATATAATACACTGACACTTATTAAATATTTTATTTGTCAGGATTTTGAAGTATTTAAATAAAATATAAAAATTAAAAACACTAATGAACTATCAAACACAAACAAACACGTTACCAAACATTCACGAACATAAATGAACGAACACGCCCTCTGTTCATGTTTGTTCATTTAACTAAACGAACGAAATTTCTTGTTTGTGTTTGTTTGTCTAGAAAACGAACGAACACAAACGAACTTCCCGCCGAACGTTTCACAAACTGTTCGCCGAACGTTTGGTTCGTTTGCAGCCCTAATCCAAATTATAACTCATTGATGATGATACTTCCAACGTCACTTTCACTGCCAAGGGCTAGCATAATTATCAGAGTTACACTTGACCTCTTCTCGATTTTGCTCACGTTATGATTTATGAGCAAAATGGGGAAAAGGTACCTTCCTTGCGAGCAAAATTGAGTGGAAATCAAACGTGAATCTATGATGATTATGCGAGTATGATTGCCCTTGACAACGAAAGTGAAAGTTAGGAGTGATACAAAACCAAACATGACATCATGTCAGACACATCTGAACACACACGAGTTTTCACATATTCACATGAGCACGGACCGTTTAACCTGAAATTCTATTTCATTTTTTTTTTCATATCACAACTCTAAAATTACATATTTACACTAAAAAGTGCAGATGTATAGACAATAATTGCGTCATTAGCTGTAAAGCCTGCATATCCTCCCAAATTACATCGCATTTAGCTATAAACATGTTCGTACAATAGACTTGAAATTGACTCATACCCGTTTGAACTAAAAGCAAAACCACAAACTTCTTAAATTCGTGTCTTGTTAGATATTACACTCTCTACCGGTCTGGCCCCAGAATAGGCAGGCTGTATATATACCCTGCAGGCTCTAACTTAAGCCAAGATTATGTTATTATTTCGGACAAACAATTTGGGAGTTTCTAACCGCTTCGGTTGGGGGCCCAAACCAATTTGTACACTCTACCTGTCTTTGTAGTCTACAAGTACAATCAGCGGTGCTAGACTACCATAACGTATTTAAGCTGAAATCATTTTTAAATAATTAATAAATATAGTGATACAACATTGTAGCTTTGAGATGACAGATATCAATACTATACATCTCCGAACGGAAGTTACAGCCACACTATACGATGCTACAAAGCCAAGTCAAAGTCGAAGCATGTGATTACCGAAAGAAACTGTTGGTCTACACAAGCCAAGGTATATACTATATACAGATCATCTTTTAACTCTTCAAGGCTCCGTTGCAAGATATATCGTTGCTTTAAGTGTCTTTATAAATTATAACATATCATCTTCCAAAGAAACTGGAGACTGCGATACGCATGTTTGTCTCATCGGTGTCAATAGCCTCGCGAAACGAAGAGGAACGTGCCCTCTCACCAGTGTCCCGTTTTCTGTGTACTCCTAATAAAATGCAATTTCAAGAAAATGATTTTAAAAAATATGTCGGAAATAGTTTAAAAAAATGTTGAACATAATGCATACTCACAGTTCCTTCGACCATACCGACTTGATGTATGGTGCTGAGGAGTTCTCCTTTATCAAAAGGTACCAAAGCTTCCACCCATACCATACTATCCTGTTGATATATAAATATATATTTTATTAAGATACTTAAATAAATAAAGTATATACAAATAAAGCAATCACCTTCAATTTCTCCTGTACAGCGTTACAGAATTCGTCCAAACCACTGCCTTTAAGAGCAGATATGCAAATTGTATCTTCAAGATCCTTAGCTTTTTGCTTTATTTCTTCAGGATTGCTAGCCTTATCGACCTGTTTAAAAACAGATTCTTGAATTTAACTTCTTCAATAAGTATGATAAAAGAAAAATAAAAAAGAATATCCAGCTAAGCTTCACCTTGTTCCACACCATCAATTTGGGAATTGAAGAAGCATCTAATTCTGATAGAACCTTTTCTACCGCATCGATCTGCTGTTCCGCCAGTGGGTGGCTGCGATAAATAGTAATATTTCATTATAATGTAATACGTTTTATACAAAAACACGGATAATGATTGATGTGGTGGTGGTGATGCCTACCTTATATCTATCACGTGCACTAGAAGGGATGACTCTGATATTTCCTCCAGTGTTGCTCGGAATGCGGCAACCTATAACAAGAAGTCAATTGGCGAAAAAAACTAGATACGTTTTGAACTTACCAAAAGAAATGAAACTCACTAGAGTTGTTGGTAGCTTTTGAATAAATCCGACGGTGTCTGTTAGCAGAAACTCCTTTCCGTTCTTCATCTGGAGTATAATGCATTAACAAGATTTGAAAAATATATATAAAAATAATATATAAAATGAAAAACAAGATTTGAAAAATATATATATAAATAATATATAAAATGAAATAAATATTGTAATATGAGGTTTTACCAAAAGAATTACCAACCTGTACCCTCCGTGTGGTTGGATCAAGTGTTGCAAATAACCGATCCTCAGCAAGAACATCAGCCCCTGTCAACCGATTTAAAAGTGTACTCTTTCCCGCATTCGTGTATCCAACCTATATAAATATAAGCATGTCAAGCAATTGAAAATACCGAAAAAATTTTTGAGTTATTCCTACCAGTGACACAACTGGCACGGGTACTGAAAGGCGTCTTGTCCGATATTGCTTTCTATGTTTCCGAACAGATTCCAAATCTTTTCTAAGAACACCAATCTGTCACAGATTAAAAAATATCTTCATGTCACGCAAAACACATAAAAAATGATTTATATTTAATAAAATATTGTAGAAAAGGTTGTTGCTTACTTGAGTGCGTAAAATACGTTTATCCACTTCAATTTGTTTCTCTCCCATACCTTTGACTTTTCCTCCAGATTGACGTTCAAGATGTGTCCACATCTTTGTTAATCTTGGTAACTGGTACTCCATTTGTGCCAATGCAACCTGAAAATTAATTGAAATATCAATTTATGATAAAACTTATATATAAAAGATAGTTTAAGGTAAATTATATAATATTACCTGTAGAGAGGCTTCACGTGTTGCTGCTCGCTGGTCGAATATATCAAGAATGAGAGCAGTACGATCACACACTCTAACGTTTCCACCAAATGCCTTTTCCAAATTACGTAATTGACTGCACTTTCATTCAATTCAAATATAATTATTGGTGAATAAATTCCTATATCGAAATCATGATAGTTATAGTTATTAGGTACGTTTGTTTGATTCACGTGTAAACAAAACTTATGCAACCTTCCATTTGAGATGCTCAACTTTTGTTTTGTCAATCTTGTAAGGTATTAAACCTTTTTTCACTGTTTGAAGATTTTTTTGGTTAAAAAAAATCGTCTAATAGACAAAAAAATAGTTTCATACATTTGACCGACATGAAAAAAAGTTGTACACATCAAATGGAAAATTTCATGAAGTTCAGTATCTTTACATGCAGCAAAAAAAAATCTCATTTTAAAGGATTTTTTTGGTTAAAAAAATCGTCAAACAGACAAAAAATTAGTTTAATACATTTGACTGACATGAAAAAATAAGTTATATGCATCAAATGGAAAATTTCATGAAGTTCAGTATCTTTATACGCATTTTTGTCCAACAAAAGGTTGATGTGCAAGAGAAATATATTACCCAAATAGCGATCGACTTTTTTTTAAAAAAAATATCAATTTGATAGTTGCAAATTAGTACGCCATGGGTATCATGTTTTATGCCAATTATGACACGTGTCAAAGTGTTATTGGTTGCAAGTAGGAAACTTTTGCGCCAATGTCTAATCAGCCAAGCGTGGCTACGTTTTACGCAAAATGGTCCATGTGTCTATCATTGACCGAGTTTCCTTTTGTTAAAATTTTTGTAATTGTCAAATTGGAAAACATTTAAAAAAATTGCAATGGCTATTTTGAATTTTTGATATTAGATTCAGTCAAAATGAGTATTTTCCAATATAAATAACATGAATTTAAAAAATTTAAAAAGTTTTGCCAGCTGGCTAATGACTAACCCTGGAGAGAGTTCATCATCAAATATTACAGTCTCGACACCATAAGCATTAATTGCAGCTTTAATTTCTGCAACCTTGCCAGATCCAATATATGTCCTTGGGTTTGGAGTAGATAGTCTGCATCATCAAATATAAAAACAAACTGTCTTAAGACACATGTATATATGATATGGACATACACATACCAACAAAAGTAAAATTATTATTAGAAAAAAAATGAAAAATAAATGGTACATACTTTTGATAAGTGGAATCAACAACCATGAGTCCAGCAGTATCAGCTAACTGGGCCAGTTCTTTGAGTGACTCTTCAATGGTGAATAACTCCTCGGTTTCATCTTTACGTGCAACACCTACAAGGTAGGCTTTCTCTTCAAAAACCTGATAATGGTAACTAATTTTCAACAACGAATTGCGACATGTGCATAAGAAATATTTATCTTTATCACGTTTGAAACTACTTAATGTTAACTAGTCCGGTTCAGCCTGTTCGGGCAGTTTATGAACACCCCTGCTCTAAAGCACCAAAAGACGATACTTAGTAAATACTTTACGCGAAAAGCACCTTCCTTTTTTGAACCCACTTTTAAAGATATAGATTAGTCAAGAAGTGATCACTTTTTAGCCCATTTTGCATTCATATAAGGTGATAAATTCTCAGGGAATCAACAGTACAGTACATCCAAAGTTAAAAACAACAATTTTTTTAGTGTCCCAAATAAATGTAAAGTTCCCTTTTACAACAAAGTTTCAAACCAAAATATAACGTTGCTTTAGCTAGGTAGAATACACAAAAGAGTTAGAGATAGAATAAATTAGACATGAAAGTGAATACTAGAGTTCAGCTAAAGGTTCGTGAACCGTTCAGTAAAAAGTCCGTTTACGTTCTTTCAATTAATAAATGAACAAACACGAACGTCACATTAATTCACCTGTGTTCGTCGACGTTCGGTGATGTTCTTGTTGATGTTCGTTCATTTACATTCGTTTCCTTTCATTCATGTTCGTTTATTTACATTCGGTCGTTAAAGGTTTTTTATATTCTTTACTCTTTTAACTTTTAGTTTATTAACCTAACATTTACACATTTTTTAATAAGTGTTCATTTATGTTCTTTTATAAAACTAACATAGTAACACAAACATTATCAGTTCCTTAATGAATTAACACGAACAACAAGGTCCATTAACCACTTAAAAACGAACATGAACAAGGCCTGTTCTATTAAGCTCTGATTGTAAACTGAAACGAAATTATCACAAATTCAATTGAAAAAAAACAATTCAAAGCTTAAACAAATTTACAAACCTCTCTGCCGTTACGCAGCTTGAACCGACTATTCTCTCCATCCTCTTCACTATCAACCACTTTCTTCTTCACAAACTTCTTCGTCGGAACACTCGCCGGAGCAATTCCGGCGTCCTCCTCCACAACATCCACACCGTCGTCTGTATCCGGCAATTGACTACCAACGGAAACCTCCGTACCGTCATCGGTAGGTGATATAACTCCTTCTAAAACCTTAATTGACGGATTAAATCGACGGTGACGGTCCTTTCGAACATTATTATTGTTGTAATTTTGTATAGAACTACTGGTTGTGAAATTAGGGCTCCGATTGAGTTCGAATTGGTGGAAGATAGACAAAGGTTTGATTACCGGATGGAAGCATAAACTCATTATAGTCAATCAATGGAGGATTTGAAGCGATTTTTGAGGGTTTTCTTTCAGTTTATCATGGCCGACGGTTGCAACATCTTGACGATGTTTCTGGAGAATGCATTTTGCACCTTCAAGTTTTTGCTATTGTTTTTTATAGCCCCCGTTCTTTGTAATCTATGCCCTTTGCACCTTGAAGTTTTTGTTATTGTTTCTTTATGCATTTAACTTCTAAGCGTTGCTTCAAATGTCTAGCTTGGGGTTGGGGTAGAGGTGTACAAATCGTTTTTTTTTATTTTTATTTTTTAAACCGGTCTATTTTTTAACTGAACCGGTTTTTTTCATTCAAAACAAAAACCAGTTTTTTTTATAACTGGTTTCGGTTACTAACCGGTTTTTCAAACCCAAAACAGTAACTAGTTGGGATTAGTTTTTAACTGGTTTTAACCGATTTTTTAAAACCGGTTTCGGTTATTAACCGGTTTTTCAGATCAAGAATATAACTGGTCACAAACTGCCAGTTCGGTTCGGTTCTAAAACCGGTTTTAAAAAACGGTTAAAAAACCGGTTTTGGTTTTTTTCGGGTTACGGTTCTATTACCGGTTTTTTTTACACCTCTAGCTTGGGGTGGCATATTGACGGTATATTTTGTTTATATGTATTTCGAGTTATCATGTTGTTTAGTGATTATTACCATGAGTTTCCATATTCATCCTTATTTGAATCTCTCTGAATATAAAGATCTTTATGATTCATTCAGTATAAAAAAATAATTTATTCACTCATGCTTTTCAATTATTTCTATAATAAATTATAGAGTAAATTACAAGTTCTGTCATTTATCTTTATATAAAATTGCAGGCGTTGTCATTTGGCTTTAAAATTGACGAGTTTTTGTACTTAATGTTTGAGAATTGTGCACGTTATGCCCTTTAGGCCTAACTCAGATATTTCTTTTTGTTAAATCAAGTAACACAAGGGTATTTTAGTATTTATACCCATTTATTTAAGTGTATTTTAATAAATAAAATATAATCATATTTAAAAACATGACTATATATAGAAGAAACAAATCTCTCTCTCTACATCTCTCAACCTGTTCACAGCCACCACGAATCACGATTGCCACCACCTTCTGGCGAGCCATTCGATTTCGGCGATTAACAACAGCGGTGATGGTGGAGCGATAGTAGCAACGATAGCAACAAGGGGTCGGGGATATAATCGATGGTGGCGCTAGGGTTATCATGATAAATAACAACGGCGATTTAACCCTTGGTGGTGAGTGACAGGGATGACAGCCACATCTAGGGATCAGATGTGTTTTTTCGACAATTCAGGTAAACCCTACCCACTTGTAATATGTACACTCCACCATCTTTCGCCGCGTCAAATCCTCCATCCACCGTCAACGACCCACATGCCTAACAACGACCAAATGCCTATATAATTCACTCTTTAGAATATGTGAATTATATTTTTATCTTTGCATACTGTAGTCGTAACACGTTACCCTCATTCCAATCAGAGTATAGTAAGGAGCATCACTTTTGCATTAGTTTCGTACAATTGTAAACATATTTGGGAACAAATGTAGGTTTAAAAATTCACAAGCCAATGCACCATATGAATTCAAAACTTATATCCTATACTAGCAAAGTTCCAAAACAGTTTGGAAATTTTATAAATAATATTATATTATTGAATAATATAATAATTATTTGGTGATTAAATCCGAAATGAATGAGAGATCTCTTTAGCTTTAATTGTGTGTTGGAACTTTAATGTGTGAGAAGTTGTGCTTGTCCTGCATTAGTGGAGAGATAAATTTTTTGTTGATTTATAATTAGATTTCTATGCAAGAATGTATTCCTATATGACAAGTCACACCCAGTGGCAACCAAGTGGGCACCCAACACACGCTCGCTCCCAGGACGATAGGCATAATGTGGCATTTTAATGGCGCACTTTACACTTCGCACACTCGCAGCAGCTTCTATTTTTAGGTGCTTCATGGCTAGTGTGGCTCGAGTCAGTGGCTTCGTGTGGTTAGCTGCTTTCCCACCTGTCAAATCTGCAGAATTCATTGTGTCATTGAATTCTAGACTTTATTTTTTCATTGAATTTCGTATTCAATTGAGACATTTCATGTGGAATTCCAAACAAATCATATACAAAGCTTTGTGCTTTGTTCTAAAGACACACAATATAGAAAATTCGTATGGTAGATACTCCACACACACACACCAGCGTTTTCCCTAATTTTTTTTGTCATGTAAGCTCTTGTTTCAAGTATCCTTTCAGGTGCAAGGCTAATCCTGGCAGTGCAATCTGCTTTGGCTGTTATACCCTGGGCAGACGTGTTCTTCACATGCCTCAGTCGTCTTTGTTTTCTACTTTTTCTTTATTTTGTTGTATTCTGTTCTTAGTCGTTGTTTACATTTTGTATTGTATTTTGTTTCATTTTGGTTCTGTTCTTGTTTATGTACCGAATATTGATTAATAAAATTGTTATTTTATTTCTTGAACGGTTGTCATACAAGCTTAAAACAGATTTTTAAAACACCGTTCCTTTCTGTTTTAAAAATTTTCGGATTACATAATAGTTTGTTAAACTATTTATTTTCTTTCTAAAAATTTCATTAAGTTTGTTTGGTTTTGTGTAAACCAACATTTCTAGAAACTGATTTTTTTTTGTCTCTTGTTTTAGAAATGGCCATTGTTCAAGCAACCACATCAAGCGCTGTTGGATCCACATCCACTACCATGGGACCATTAGTTGGTACCCAAGCGGTTGCTGATCATGCTGAAAAACAAGAAAAAATATTGTTCTAAACTTTAAGAGATGGCAACAAAAGATGTTGTTCTATATGACCACTCTGAACCTTGGGAGGTTCTTGACCGAGTCCCCTCCTGTTCTCGCTGAAGGGACTGGTGTTGTCCAATCTGTGAGTGTAGTTGATGCATGGAAACATTCTGAGTACCTATGTCGCAACTATGTGTTGAATGGCCTTTCAGATGCATTGTATAATGTGTATTTCAAGGTTCCAACTGCTAAAGAATTATGGGAGTCAACTACAAGACCCTCTTTAATATGTTTAAAGAGGTGGTGGGAGAAGAAAAGTTGTACATGGGGAATGTTGCTACAACTGATATCAAGGGAGAAGGTGATATGATCTTAAAGTGGACTTCTGGAAAGAACTCACTTTGAAGAATGTGCTTTATATTCCGGACTTGCGCAAGAGTCTTGTGTCGCGTTGGATGCTTAACAAGTTTGGCTTTCGTTTGGTTTTTGAGAGTGATAAATTTGTTTTAAGTAAGCGTGGTATGTTTGTTGGAAAGGGATATGCCCAAAATGGCATGTTTAAACTTAATGTAATGTCTGTTATGAAAAAAACATGAATAAGAATGCTAGTATTTCTGTTTACTTGGTTGAGTCTTCTAATGTTCGGCATGAACGTCCTCGTCATGTACATTTTAATTCGATGCGTCGTTTAATTAAATTAGATTACAGACATGTGTTGAAGCCAAACAAACAAGATCATCCTTCAAATCAGTTGAAAGAATAATTGAACCCCTTAATCTGATTCACACTAATGTGTGTGACTTAAAATCAATTCCCACCAGAGGTGGTAATAGATATTTTATTACCTTTATCGATGACAATACAAGATACTGTTATGTTTACTTAACAAGAAAATAAAAAAAGCAAGGCTAATTCCAAACAAATCATATACAAAGCTTTGTGCTTTGTTCTAAAGACACACAACATATAAAATTCGTATGGTTGATACTCCACACACAGATACCAATGTTTTCCCTAATCTGTGTCCTGCAAGCTCTTGTTTTATGTATTCTTTTAGTCGCAATGCTAATCCCGACAGCGCAATCTGCTTTGGCAGTTGTACCCTGGGAAACAGACCAGTGGCGAAGCTTGAAAATTTTCACCGGGGGGTCGGAAGTCACCGAACCTAAAAATTCTATATAAGTAAAAAAAAATTATAAAACCAGGGGGTCGAAAACGTATATACCTAACAAATTCTATACGAAACGTACATAAGTAACACTACTAAGCGAAAAGTTCGGGGGGTCGGGCGCCCCCTGGCCCCTTGAAAGCTGTGCCACTGAAACAGACGGGTTCACCTGGGTGGCCTGAAATCTGTTTTAAGGGAAACGTGTTCTTCACGTGCCTAAGTCGTCTTTGTTTTCTACCTTTTCTTTATTTCATTGTATTCTGTTCTTTTGTATTGTATTTCATTTTAGTTTGGTTTAGTTCTTGTTTATGTATTGTAATTCGAATATTCATTAATAAAATTGTTATTTTTATTTTATTTCTTCAAGGGTTGAAAATAAAATTGATTAATAAAGTTGTCCTACATCAAGGCATTATACTAATAATCTAAAAAGTTGAAGATCCATCATAAATGAAAATGACACCTCAAATACATCATGTAGTACTTGCCAAAAAAAACTGAGATGCTTGTAGATCCATTAATGTAAAACTTATTTCTTACCCTTTTGAGGTCAGAAAGATCAACTTAAGGACAATTTCATTAACTTAACTTAATGACACAAGCATGCATTCATTGACTGCAAAAAACACTTCAAATAATCACAGAATTCAACATTGATACAACCTTCATTCTTCATGTTCTGTAATCTGTGACACCTTTCTACCATATCACAAATTTGAATCCTCACTTGAATCTGCAAATTCTTCTTTGTACATTTCCTCAATCATCGGCTTCCATAGTCGAACGCGAGCATTTATGAACCAATTTGACACCTAAAACACCCTCAACACCGTTAAAAACAAGAATCTACTCAAATGCATATCAATGAGTTTTTTTAATAGAAATTAATTACTTGATTCTTTGACAAGCCTGTTTGTGATGCCAACATAAGTTTTTCATTGTCATTCGGGTACCTGTCACCAATTACAAGAGCCTGTTAAAGAATGCATAGGTATTCAGAGATGTCAAACGGGTTGAAAGTCGTCACCAATGTTATATTATATATACCAACCAACCCGTTTTGACCCGATACTCAACCCGACCAAGTTATATTTGTAATGCTTGCTTACAATAATTTTCACTTTTTAATACGGCCCATTTTGACCCATGCCCATTATATCAAAACCAGTTTTGACCAGAACAAAAATGACCATCTTTTAGACGACCCATTAAGACACTTACGGATGGAGGAAGTGCTCGAAGAGCCAGGACCGTAGGATCATGACAGAAGTCTCGGGTAAACCCCTAATGGGCCTCCAAGTTTGTCTCGGGCAAGCGATCATTCCAAGCTGTTGAAGGGCAATCCTATTGTGTCTATTGGTTTCTTTATCAAACAAACTGAGCTGCGAAAAACCCGTGTTGATTTTTGGCAAATCTTGCATGATTTTCTTTCGGGTCGCGTAAATTTGCGACAAGATCGCTACTTTTAAGCTCGAAAAGTGACCCGACATCGCATTTAGTGCTAATGCAGTGTATGATTTCCCTGATCCTAAACCTGCATTTAACTCAAATGAAGAAACCACCTCCTCTAGTTGCTGATAATATTGTTCATATCTTCTCTCAACCTGAAAATTAATCCAAAAATACCGTTAATTAACTGTCATTAAGGTATTAGATCATGGAAGGAAAAAGAAAATAATTTTTTTTTTCAATGTTAAAAATTATTCTTTGCAAGAAAAAAGAAACAAAATAAATTATTCATTTTTTCAATGTTAAAAATTTTAAAATATAACAAAATGGTTGAAATGCAATATTTATTCGTACCATTCATTTATTAATAAAATTATCTCTTACATATGTGCAGGTAAACATTTAAAAGTTTAAAAAAATACACGAATAAATTAAATGTGAGAAGTAAAAAAGTTTAAAAATTTGAACCATTGATAAAATACTGTTTAACAAATTTTTTTTCAGTAATTTAGTTTTTGTAACAAATCTCACACTCTATAAACATTACCTCTTCTAATAAAGAAATGAGCTTTGCTAATGTAGCTTGAAGTTCTTGCTTCTCCATAGACAACCCACCATTACTACATAATTCCATTTTCAACTCAGAACATAATCTTAAACGACCCATGTTGATCAGAACCTGACAACTTATGAACATAAGACTTGTTGATTGACTCAAGATCCTTCCCATTGATTCTAACAATCTCTTCAAGTAAAGATTGAGTTGGTTTCAAGTATCTTGAGTTACATATAGATGATGAGAGTGAATCAGCCCCATAATATGTGTAAGACCCTTGATTGATTGAAGATGAAGAAGATGAATAAGGTGAAGGGTCAAAAGATTTTCTTGTTTTTCTCTTGCAAATCTTGTTGTTCAGAAGGTATGTAACATCTTGAAGATGGATACAACAAGCTAGAGCCTAAAGAGAGTGAAAGCTTTTGACTTTGATGGTGTTGGTGTTGGTTGACTTGTGGTTCATCAGAGATTGTTTGTGGTTGAATGAGGTTGATGGAGGGAAGAATGTTTAGAGATTGAGGTGGGTATGGGTTCAAGATTTCTTAAGTCAACTCCATAAAGTGTCAAAAGGTTGACTTTCGTAGTGTGTTGGGTTTTGAAATGAGGAATTGGTGAATGTTGTTGGGGTTTGAAGGGGAATCTGGTGCCACCATGATGATCAGTAAAGAGAGTTCAAGATTGAAGATGAAGGGATATTAACAACACCCCAAGTGTTAAAGATGCAATTTTGACTTGTGGGTTTGACTATTAGTCAAAGTTTGGATCAAAAGGAAGCAACTTTGGGATTTAAAGAAGTATGCAAAATGTGGAAAGCCAAGACAATCAGTTTTAGAGTTCCCAAACATGCCTTCACATTTTGCAAACATGCCTCAACTTTGGTTAAAATGTTGCTACATTTATCCAAAAAAGAAAAAAGATTCTCTCTCTCTCTCTCTCTCTCTCTCTCTCTTCTCTCTAGAAAGGTGTAATGGGAAGCCACTGAAATCTTGCAAGCAATAGACCTCTGCAAGATCTATACAAAGCAACAAAAGCTAAAAAAAATCAGCTGAAAAATCAAGTGAAAATTTTGTAAAAAAGACATGATTTGCATAGAATAGATGGTCCCCTACTTCTTTCCCTGACTACAAAACAACAACAAAAGCACCAGCAGCTTTTTAAATTTGCCCTGCTGGCTAACTACAAATTTCTTTGGGGGACTCAAAAAGTTCAAAAAATCAAAATAAAGAGTGAAGGTGGGCTATCTTGTAACCCTCATTTATGTTTTTGAAGTTGTCTCTATCTATGCTATTAGAGTTGTAAAGAATATTTAGCCCTCTTTGAATGAAAAAGACAGTTATGTAAGCTAGCAACTCGCGTGACATGCGATGATAGCGATCATAAACGATAATAAACGTTATAAGAAATAGAGGCGACTATGCGAATGTGGCTAGATGTTAAGCGGTTACGAGACGAAAGCAAAGCCCGAAAAAAACTTGTTGGTGTGCTGTTGAGATTGATTGATGTAGAATATTGTGTAAATTTTGTTCTTTTTGGCTTCCTTCATTAGTCAATTGTCTGATTTCATATATTATGTTTGATAAGATCTCTTTGGCCCACTGGTTGATTAAAGTGTCTGTACAATCTTTATATTCTCAGTTTAATTCCATTTGGAAACCACACTCTACCTCTACAAACCCCCCCCCCCCCCCCCCCCCCCCCCCCCCCTCTCTCTCTTAAGACTGATCCCTTTAAAGGAGTCTGAATCTTTGGTCCGACACACTTGTGAATATTTACATGCATGCAGTATGCTAAAATCAAAATGTTGACTGTGTATTATTGTTTTCAAATGATTATTGGACCAAAAGAATCGGAGTAAGAAAATCTATACAATATGTTGACAAGGTTATATATGTATATTGTTAGTAAACTTGATTAAAAGGATATATTTGAGGAAAAGGTGTAATCTACAAATCTTTTTGTTACAACTTGTTACATCTCTTTAAATTCTTTAAAGTATACTACACAAACAATTTATGTTATATTAGAGTTGTAAAAATGACTCCTATCTATCAAAATTACAATATTCATGTTTTCAAAACCAGTCACCTCTATCTTACCATGGTTTAAGAGAACACTGATTCCCTCAGAAGTGATATTTCTCCTTTTTAAATATATGTTAACCCATAGAATTTTTATTTGTTTTACATCGTTAACTAAAATTTAATATAATAGTAAATATACACAAATGTTATGACAATCCTGCTCTACCACTTGTTACAATACTAATAAGGTTAATGGGTGTGCTGATGAGTCTCCACTCCATAATCATCCTTTAGATCTTCATCCCCTCTATCACCGTATTATTGAGTGTATTATGAAATCTTGATCAAAGTAAAAAAGGGACAACTGTTTGTTTTTCATTATTAACATATGAACAGAGAAGACTATTTATATACAATTTGCTAAAACCCACTAACTAATCTGGTATTAAAACTGAATAAATAACTAATTGTGTAACTAACTAAGCTGATGTGACATATTAAAACTAACACCCCCCCCCCCCCCCCTCAAGTTGGAGGTATGGAAATCCCCAACTTGGACAGTAAAGCAGAATGCCGAGAAGGAGGAAGACTCTTTGTGAAAACATCCGCAAGTTGCTCTCCGGTTCGTACATGAGTTAAATCAATTAAACCGGCTTGTAATTTCTCGCGAACAAAATGACAGTCAAGCTCAATGTGTTTGGTTCTTTCATGATAAACAAGATTTTTAGCAATATAGATTGCCGCTTGGCTATCACATTTTAAAGGAATAGGCTCAACAGAAGGAATGGTCAGTTCATGAAGAAGATGAGTAAGCCACGCGAGTTCAGCTGTAACTCGACGCATAGAACGGTATTCAGCTTTAGCAGAACTCAAAGAAACGGTGGACTGTTTCTTGGATTTCCAAGAGATAGGACTACCACCAAGTAGGATAAAAAAAACCACTCACTGAACGTCGAGTATTTGGACAAGAGGCCTAATCAGAATCACAAAACGCTTCCATTTTGAAGTCCATATTACTGTTGAAAAACAAACCATGTGAAAGAGTCCCTTGAACATATCTAAGAGTATGAAGAGCAGCTTCCCAATGAGGAAGACGAGGATCTTGCATATACTGGCTTAAGAATTGGACAGCAAAGGCCAAGTCGGGCCTGGTATGAGTTAAATAATTCAATTTACCCACCAGGCGTCGATATTGCAAGGGATCAGGAAGAACAGAACCTGTATTAGCAGCTAACTGTAAATGCGCATGTAAAGGTGAAGAGACACAAGTGTTGATATCAAACTCATTAACCAGGTCTTTTGCAAATTTTCGTTGTGTCATGATGAGGCCAGTAGACTCTCTTAACACTTCGATCCCTAAAAAATAATTAAGGAAACCCAAATCCTTAATTTTGAAAGTAGAGTCTAGAAAAGCCTTTAGAGCCTGCATTTCCTCAGAATGATTCCCAGTCATCAAAATATCGTCGACATACACGGCTACATGAACAATGAACACACCCATAGTTTTGGTGAATAAGGAGTAATCATTAGAAGACCGAACATATCCTCTTGACTTCAAAGCATCAGAAAGTTTCCCATACCATTGACGGGAAGCTTGTTTTAAACCATATAGTGATTTTTTGAGTTGTAAAACTTTATCCGGTCTATCTAAACACATACCAGGATGTGGAGACATATAAATCTCCTCATCAAGATCACCGTGGAGGAAAGCATTGTTAACATCCAGTTGGTATAGATCCCATTTTAATTTTGCAGCAGTGGCAATAAGAGCTCGAATAGTGGTCATTTTGACCACCAGTGAAAAAGTTTCATTATAGTCTATTCCATACTTTTGAGTGTCTCCTCGGACAACTAATCACGCTTTACCCCGTTCATGAGAGCCATCAGCCTTGTACTTAACCTTGTATACCCATTTGCACTTAATAGGTTTCTTGCCTTTGGGTAAGTCAACGAGGATCCAAGTATGATTGTTCTCTAATGCTTCAAACTCTTTGGCCATGGCTTCCTGCCAGGCAGGATACAATATAGCTTCCTTATAATAGGATGGCTCAACAATATTATCCAAAGTGTTTAACAATTGTTGATTTGACTTGGACAATTCAGAAGAAGAAATAGTCTTAAGAGCAGAAAAAACAGTAACAGTGTGAGGACAAGAACAAAGAACAGAATCTGAAGTAAAGGCTGTATTACAGACATAGTCATCAAGATAAGCTGGAGTAGTATGTGTCCTAGACGAACGACGAAGAGGAGCAGGATCAGAATTGGAAGACGAGACATGAAGAGGAGGAGAAACAAAATCCAAAGAAGCAGAAAGATGATGAATAATAGGATCAAGAACTGGAAAAAGAGATTTCGGATCTAGAAAAGAAGTGGATGGAAATATATGTTCAAAAAATACGACATCACGTGAAACAAAAAATGTGAAACAAAAAATGGTTTGGTATCCAAATTGTATAATTTGTAAGCCTTTTTCCATAGGGGTAACAAATGAATATACAAGGAAGGGCACAAATTTGAAATTTATCTCGTCCTTGTTTTAATGTAGATGCAAAGCATAAACACCCGAAGCTCTTGAGATGAGAATAAGACGGTGATTTGTTAAACAAAAGTTCAAACGGAGTTTTACCATTAAGAAGTTTGGTAGGAAACAAATTAATAAGATAAGTGGCAGTCAGTACACAATCTCCCCAAAACTTTAAAAGAAGTTTAAATTGAAACATCAAAGCTCGTGAAGTTTCTAGAAGATGTTTATACTTACGTTCAACAACACCATTTTGTTGTGGAGTAGCCACACAACTGGTTTGGTGAATAATGCCATGTTTGAGGAAATACTCAGCTTTTTGTTTGCCATGTGATCAGAAGCACCCGTATCTATGATCCATGTGGTACGTTGAAGACTATGATTGTGGGAACAAGAGTTGCAAGACATTATACCTGCTAATGTGGCTGAATTGACTGATGCATCAGGAGCCTCGGTTGAAACTGAGGAAGTATTCACTTGAGTTTTGAACAAAAATTGAAGAAGCCCATTATATTGTTCTTGAGTTAATCCAGCACTTGAGGACACATTCTTGTCACCATCGAATTCATTATAAGAGGCATTAGCAGCAAATCTTTTTGTTTTGGTGAATTTAAACTCCTTTGGAAAACCAATTATCCTGTAGCACTTGTCTACATTATGTCCACTTCGTTTGCAGTGTGTACAAACAATCTTTTTAACATCAGATTTTGCATTTTGATTAGTACGAACATTATTATAAGCATTCATAGATGCTGCTTCTAGATTGAATTGACCACTAGCATGAATCTCTTTCTGTTTTTCATCTTGAACAAGAAGAGCGTAGGCTTGACTTATTGAAGGAAGTGGATTCATCATTAAAATGTTTCTTCTAACAACATCATAGGCAGGATTCAATCCCATAAGAAATTGAACAAGACGTTGTGGTTCCTCGCGTTTAGCAATAAGAATTGAATTTCCAGAGGTACATGAAGGGATTCCAGATAAAGCATTCAATTCGTCCCAATTACTTTTAACTTTGGTGAAATAAGTAGCAATATTATCATTTCCTTATCAAATTTCACACAAATTTTTCTGTAATTGATGTAGCTTGGCACCATTAGCTTGACCATACCTGTCATGAAGTTCATTCCAGAGTTGATGAACTGCTTGAGTGTAAAGCACACTTTCACTGATTTCTTTTGACAAAGTGTTCAAGATCCACGAAATCACCATATCGTTGCATCTTTGCCATAGTTGTTGTTGAATCGGATCATTAGGTCTTGTGATTTCTCCGGTAACAAATACGAGTTTGTTCTTTGCTGAAAGAGCAATAGTCATAGCTCTTTTCCAAGCGCTGAATCCAATTCCATCAAAGGATTTTGATACCAGTAACATACCTGGATGATCAGAAGGATGCAAATAAAGAGGATTCAATGGATCTATTGAATTTGTTGTTGCCATAGGAACAGATGAATTAGGGCAAAATACACAGAAGAAGAGATGAAATCGAGATGAATCAGGATTCGATTGAGATGAATTAGGGCAAAAAAATCAGCGGAAACAAAACAAGATGAGAAGAAATTGAGGAATGATTGTGACAAAAAAGAACAGAGGACTGAAATCGAAGATCAAGATGAAGGAGATAAGAGCACCTGGTGCTCTGATACCATGAAATCTTGATCAAAGTAAAAAGTGGAAAAGGGACAACTATTTGT
Organism: Helianthus tuberosus; assembly: GCA_030545235.1. Classification (NCBI taxonomy): domain Eukaryota; kingdom Viridiplantae; phylum Streptophyta; class Magnoliopsida; order Asterales; family Asteraceae; genus Helianthus; species Helianthus tuberosus. The sequence goes on along the minus strand of CM060376.1, from coordinate 31,248,633 downwards.
TTTTCATTATTAACATATGAATACAGAGAAGACTATTTATATACAACTTGCTAAAACCCACTAACTAATCTGGTATTAAAACTGAATAAATCACTAATTGTGTAACTAACTAAGCTGATGTGGCATATTAAAACTAACATATTATTGAGTGTGGTGATGAACCTCCACGTCACCCCTATCATTAATGAAGAGAAAGAAAGAGAAATGGGGACGTGGTAGCCATGGAAATCTCCACGCGTGTGACGAACCAGGGGTATGGGGGTAGTGTCCATGGGAAGCCACGACCCATGTGGCACTCCCACCAGCCTCTCCATGAGTCCCACACCGTAAAGCCTAAGAGGTGTTCATGGTTACGTTGGTTTCACCACTCTCACTAGCCTCTCCACTTGTGGGACTCCCACGTGGCACTCCCACCAACCTTTCTGTTGCTTGTCTGCTTAAAACAACCATGAGTTCGGTTTCATGACTTGTCTATGTTTTTTTATTATTCTTATTAGTCGACTTATAAATGTTTAAATTGTTTCCCACGGGTTGGTTACAGTTAGACCAAAAACCGGTCATAAAAATGGGATTTGATAATATTTTAAGAAAATAATCTCAAATATCCTTTTAGTAGGGCTGGCATAATAGGTCAACCCGATCTGTTAAGACATGAACACGATAAGACACGAACCCGAAACTCGTAAACACGAACACGACAGGAAATCTTACCGTGACAGATTTTCCAAACACGAACACGAACCTGTTAATAAACAGGTTACACGAAACGACCTGTTAAGACACGAAAAATTACCAACGTATCATATGACCTGTTTAGGACACGAAAACGACCTGTTAAGACACGAATACGACCAAATTGGGGAAGTTGTGAACTGAATTGGGAATGGTGGTGTTTACGAGAGAGATTTAAAAATTAGGGTTTGGATTATGGAAAAAGAATCACGTGTGTTTGTGTATAATTCATCCAAGCCCCACGACTAATGACCCCATGTCTACACCCACATATAATATATTGTTTTTTTATAATTTTTAATTATTAACATGTACCTAATGGGTCTTAACAGGTTAACGGGTTTTAACCTGTTTAGACACGAAACCTGTTAAGGTCTTATCGTGTCGACCTGTTTTAGACATGAAACCTGTTAAGGTCAAACACGAAACATTATAACTTCGTGTAGGTTCGTGTTGTGTTATCGTGGTCGAGTCAGAATTGCCAGCCACACCTTTTAGAGGTAATAGTAATAGTAATAGTCTTTAATCTTGTTGTAACGCCCTGCTTTTTCAAACTTTCCATAATTAGAAAGCTCGCATTGTAATGCTATTTTTGGAAATCTTGTATTCTTGTAATCGTCTTTTCGTTGTAATCATTGTAAAATCCGAGACTTGGATCATAAATAAAATTCCTATTTCTTTAAATTCACATTCTACATATTCATACGTGCTCATACCTTTCGAATTCATTGTACATCGAATCCTTATTCGTAATTCATACACATACGATACTTATTTACGATACATGTCCATGCTTGTCCTTAAATTGTTGATACTTAAAACCCCTAATAATATGCTTATTTACACAACGATTAATCATCTAATATGTGACATATAATTCTCACTTACAAACATATTACAAACTTGTACATCACACTTTTTACTTACTCAAATCATGTTTTATTCCATGTTATACTTTATTACGAGTTAAGAAAAACATTGTTACATATTATTGCATAACTTAAACAACAAAATGGCACATTATAATGTTTAAAAAATAAAAAAAAAATATATGGCAACCCCTTTAGCGCAAATCAACCCTTATTGGGTTGGTTTTGTGGGCTTGTTTCAATGTTTAACCCCCTTCTAAACACTTCCAAAGCCCATCCCATTGAAACCCTAATCCCTTCCCTATATAATAAGCACTTCCTCCACTCCTTATTCCACTTTTACAAGCCTCCAAACACTTCAAAAACCCTCCCAAACTCAGCTGAGTTTCAGCCACGTTTTTGAAAGTTCCAGCCATAAAAAGTGAGTTTTAACTCACTTCCACTTCAATTTTCTTCTTGTTTCTTCTTCTACAACACTTGGATAACCTCTAGGAAGGTTCTCACAAGTTTGTTTGGGAAAAATAAGGTGAACCCTCACCATTTTTGAGGTCCAAAGTGCACCTAAATTCTGCTCATTTTTATCTTCATGTTTTGGAAGAAAACTCATGTTTTCTTCATACATTCCTATGTCCTTATGCCACTAATCAAGACTATGATTACGTGTGCTTAAAAACAAGGTTGTAACATGTAAATCCAGATGTTTAATCCTCAAAAAATTTCTGTTTTAATAAGGTTTTTACCTACAAGTGATGAACAAGTCCTACACTTGAAGTTGTGTGATTATTTGGATAGCTTGGGCTATCCTACCTACAAATCCACACATCACTTGATGTTTTCTTAGTTAGATAGTATGTATTTCAATTCCTTAATGTAAGTTCATGACCATCCTTGTCGTCTTATGAAAACTTGTGTATTGGTGAAACACAAGAGGTTCCTAAATGGAAGATTTATCTTCCTACCTCATGCATGACTTCTATGACATTCTTGTATGATAATGGACTAGAACTTATAAATATATACTATATAGAATATATAATACTTATAGTAACCAAACTTTTGATGATAACCTAATGGTTACTTGTCAAATTGATAGGTTACACCATCTAAGATCATAGTACTCGTTACGATTCTAATGGGTACTTTAACCCATGAAAACACTCAAACCCAAATGGGTTTCATAGTGTCAAAAACGAGTGTTATGTGCTAGATGGTTATTTTCTCATATATTTACTTTCCATATACCTTTAAATTCCGAATTCCAACGCTACACATACCTTGAACTCCAAACCGTATACATTCAACCTCCTAAACTCATTCACTCGTCAACACTTGGATAATCGGAAGAATTAGCAATTTTGTGAGTATACTTGAACCCCTTTTTAGTTTACCACCTTTTGGGGTGTAACATGTTAAACTATAAACTTACACATAAACTTTATTCTTAAATGCACAAACATTCCTTATACATGCATGCCTACTTGATTACTTGATACTTTAAACTTGGGGTTATACGTTTTGTGTTAGATTTATCATTAACTTCGTACGAGCCTATCCTTGACATATATAGCGCTATAGGATTAATGCACCACCGGTAAACTTTGGGTTATGTTAAGAGCTTATTGCGTTTCATCATTGGTTTGATTAGTTATACACATGCCGATTTTATTGTTTATCTTGTTTCAATAGCTTGCCATGTGGAATTGTTTAAAACTTATCTTTTTATGCTATGTATGAAAACCTGTATACTCACCAATACATATTTGTATTGAACTATACTTTTTAACATGTTACAGGTTGATGATGATGATGCTATGAAACTGAAGTAGTGATGATGCCTAGATACACATATAGACGTTTTAGGCTTTAATATGTTGTATAAATTTGTGTACTTGTTTGTTGTATTGTTTTTCTTGTATTGAACATGTTGTATTTCAAGTTCCATGTATTGTAACATTTTGTTATGAATGAAATCAATCTATTTTTAATTCTATTGTCACAATTAACGTTATGTGTGATGAGCAATCTTTCTTCGTCTCACTCCGATGTTTTCGCCATCGGTTGGGGTGTGACAGATTGGTATCAGAGCCATAACTATAGAGAATTAGGAAAATTACCATGCTTTTGACCTACTCTATGGTTAAGTACCAAATTCGACCATACTTGATTCATATGCTAATCTCTTGAAACACCTCTTATGTGTTAATATCTTAAAATGCTTTATGAACTTATACTTGTTTTAATATTTCAAACATACACCTTCCTAAGGCATTTTACTCATTTATACTAAACTCAAAACCACTCATAATACACAAACGAGACGACTTCACCAAAATAGGCGTTAAACCCACAATTTGGTGAACGACTCTCAATCCATCTATTCTTTTTACACGAAATTCGCCACCAAGTTAGGAGTGAAATCCTCACCTTGATGGAGAATTTCCATTTCAAATTCTAGTGGACCCTCGTCAAAGTTTCGAAATTAAATTTTGACCCGACGAGTACCAACCACACTTAGGGTACGAAATCGTCAAGTTAGGGGTGAAACCCGCACCTTGTCGACTAGTCCCACTCCTTGATTTTCAAAAATCCCGCCAAGTCTTGAATTTTCTATTGATTTGGAACATGTAGTAACTCTAAGGGTGAATACCAATAGCCGAAATATCGGTGAGAGTATTCCACCTATTAGGCCAAAGCATGTTTCTTAAATTCAAAAGAATTTTCGACCACTTTGGTTTAGTCAAACTTCCGTTTTGGAACAATCCAAGTTTTAATCAAACCTATGTTTTACTAGTATCAATCTCATATGATGCAATTCTTTCTTTTCAAATTCAAATTTCTTTCGGGATTGTTTTCTTATATACCCATCATGCTAAATCTTTCTTACATCCATACATCATTCACATGCACGATTTCAAAAAAAAAACGTCACTCGCTTTGATTTACATTCCTTGTAGCCCCAAAATGGAGACATATCATCGAGCTATGAGTGATTTTCTTACCTTGACGAATAACTCCACCTCTTCTTTTTTTAAAACGACCTCACCGACGAGTTAGGGGTGATTCCCTTACCTAGGTGATCGTTACCAAAATTTTCTTTCAAAAGAGACTTCATTATACAACACAATCAAGTTTTATATCTAAGTCGTTTTTCATTTGTCAAAATCTCTACTTATGCAAATTTCAAAATGCATTCTTTTATTAAACGTATATCTTACCCCATAATCTATTTCACATAAACCGCATACACGAAATACTTAGTCATACCATAAACGTTTTGTTTCCCGATTTTCAAAAATTTGACGAAATGCTACCCATCAACTTAATCGGTCTACTGAATATCTTGCCCACAAATTTCATGCTTAACGTAATCACTAAAACACGCTCACATTATATCATTGTACTAAGGACTTTTATTCACAATCGAAAATCAAACCAACCTTCCTCACATGCCTATAAGATCTCATAGATATTATAAGATCATTTTACTAAAACTCTTTTCAAAATCAATAAATCATTTTACTAGAAACACTTTTCAACGATCACTAGTTCATTATGCGAAATTTCTTTTTAAGAATCAACGTTTTCACGAGAACCTTCAAATTTCAAATTTCTTATTTTAATGCAAGATCATTTAAAATGATGCAAACCTAATATTTTCAAAAGCCTTTTATACATACACCACTCAATACTTCCTTTCAACTTAAAAACACACGGGCAAGAAAACTTCATAGGGACTGACCATTTTCGACTTACCTGAATTCTTCTAAAACAAAAGTAGCATTTCCCTTCTTTACAAAATACGTCACGCAAAATCAGTAAATACCTTATACTCTTTTTACATGCACCAACTTAAATCCTCATATCATCGTATACGTTTTAGTCGATATCTCACGATAATTACACTTACACCATTTGTTTTTACATACTCAACCTTTTGATTGTTTTATATCCTTAAATTCGTTATACTTAGATTAATACTATATACGCAATCATTATTATTCGTACTCATGCTCATACTCATATTCATAACAATACGTTTTATGCTTATACTTATACTTATACTCATACGTTTTATGTTCATACTTATACTTACGTGCATATTCATACTTAAACTTATACTTATGCTCATGCTTTTATTCATACTCATATTCATACATTCGTACATATACGTGAGCGTAGCCTGAGGGATTCGCTTACGTGGGTCACATACATACTCACACATGAACATGCTTATATACTACATTCTTATACGTTCACATTCTCATTTTCCAAATTTATGTATACCCTGATTCATACACAACTAGTACAAGCTATGCAGATCATGTGACGATCAAAATAATCGTGGGTGCACACGGGATTATAGTGATAGGCGCATGAGAATCATAGAGTGTACTATTGTGTATGGTAAAACTTGGAACGTAACATGAGACCGAACAATGAAACAGACGTAACATGATTAAAACATGATGGATACGCCGCTGGTACTTCCTGTATATAAGTGTTTTCACCATGTTACCAAACTTTCGTAATACATGCCATGAGAAATTCGGTGTTTTGCAGACCATATTCATACCTAAAATGCAAACTTTAACAACTCACAAACGCTTTGCTAAACGCACGATATCCGATTATCCATGAATAGACTTTATCCTTAACCCAACATTTCTGTTGTCCAATACGCATGCCATCCTTATACTCGTATTTGTTTATCGATCATTCACTCTCGTACCTCCGTTCTTCCCCGTTATTCCTTGTCTTTCTTACAAACCCCATTTACAATCAGTCGGTTTAAATGTTCGAAACCTAAAATACTTTCTTACTATTTAAGGCTATCTTCCATCCTTGTTTATGTGTCAAAACGCTATTTGGCCGTTACCTTCAAAACCATTTTTATTGTTATTTAAAATACCTAACTTCCACGTTTTTTCACCGATAAAGAATTCTCTACAAAAATTGGAATTATCAATGCTCTTTGAAACCAAAGAAACTTTTGAAGTGCGGCCACACTTTTCATCAAAATACTAACCGTATTATACGAAAGTTATACTTCTTGGATATCGTATGTTAAAGATACCTCTCCATTCTGGGTTATTCAAACTTGTTTGCCTATGCGCACACATGCGCGTTTTACTTATGCTTAAACGCCTCAACTCATTTTAGTCAAACAAAATCCTATCCTTCCATTCTTCAATATTTCGTACTTTTCTTAACGTTTCAAAACTCCCAAGTCTCGATTCTTTTAGTCAAAATGCTTTTTCTCCAAGGTCTTCCTCTTGAATAAATTTCGGGATGAAATTTCCTAAAGGAGGGGAGACTGTAACGCCCTGCTTTTTCATACTTTCCATAATTAGAAAACACGCCTTGTAATGCTATTTTTGGAAATCTTGTATTCTTGTAATCATCTTTTCATTGTAATTGTTGTAAAATCCAAGACTTGGATCATAAATAAAATTTGTATTTCTTTAAATTCACATTCTACATATTCATACATGCTCATACGTTCGAATTCATTGTACATCGAATCCTTATTCGTAATTCATACGCATACGATACTTATTTATGATACATTCCATGCTTGTCCTTAAATTGTTGATACTTAAAAACCCGTAATAATATGCTTATTTACACAACGATTAATCATCTAATATGTGACATATACTTGTCACTTACAAACATATTACATACTTGTACATCACACTTTTTACCTAGTTAAATCATGTTTTATTCCATGTTATACCTTATTACGAGTTAAGGAAAATACTGTCACATATTATTGCATAACTTAAACAACAAAATGGCACATTATAATGTTTAAAAAAATAATATATATATATATATGGCAGTCCCTTTAGCGCAAATCAGCCCTTATTGGTTGGTTTTGTGGGTTTGTTTCAATGTTTAACCCCCTTCTAAACACTTCCAATGCCCAACCCATTGAAACCCTAATCCCTTCCCTATATAGTAAGCGCTTCCCCACTCCTTATTCCACTTTTACAAGCCTCCAACCACTTCAAAAACCCTTCCAAACTCAACTGAGTTTCAGCCACGTTTTTGAAAGTTCCAGCCATGAAAAGTGAGTTTTAAGTCACTTCCACTTCAATTTTCTTCTTGTTTCTTCTTCTACAACACTTAGATAATCTCTAAGAAGGTTCTCACAAGTTTTTTTTGGGTAAACTAAGGTGAAACCTCACCATTTTTGAGGTTCAAAGTGCACCTAAATTCTGCTCATTTTTATCTTCAAGTTTTGGAAGAAAACTCATGTTTTCTTCATACATTCCTATGTCCTTATGCCACTAATCAAGACTATGATTATGTGTGCTTAAAAACAAGGTTGTAACATGTAAATCCAGAGGTTTAATCCTCAAAAACTTTCTATTTTAATAAGGTTTTAACCTACAAGTGATGAACAAGTCCTACACTTGAAGTTGTGTGATTATTTGAATAGCTTGGGCTATCCTACCTACAAATCCACACATCACTTGATGTTTTCTTAGTTAGATAGTATGCATTTCAATTCCTTAATGTAAGTTAATGACCATCCTTGTTTTTATGACAACTTGAGTCACACCCCCAAAATACCACACGCGAAAACACCGCGGGACGTGTGACGTACCAGGATCCAAGCCACCAATCACATTGAACTAATAATAAATATTTAAATAAGCATTCGATTCATTTCATAATAAAGTTCCAAGACATAAGTTAAAACCAAAGTAAACGTTCAGCGGAAGCATAATGTAAATTGTTAAACAATTGTTCCAAGTCAAGTGTTCAAAGCCAATAACATAAGTATCCATGAGTCTCGATCCATGACCACTCTATTACTCCCAGATAGCAAGTCCATATCCAGGATTCTAACGAGCTGCAAGCATGCAGACAAGTGTGTCAGACGACGCTGGTGAGTTCAAAGTTTTGTTAACGTGTTTAGTTACCAGTTACCAGATTAAAACATTTCACAGATTCGATGTTGTTTATCACACCCTTACCGCCGATGGCTCCAGATTATTTACCCTAAACCCCAATGCCTCCATCAAAGCAATTGTCAAGATGGGGGTCATTAGTTCACTCCCGACCTCCTCGGTGCGGTGTGAGGGTGCCAAACCTAAATAGCGCTATTAACTAATACCCCGTTGCCTTCCCGGCAACAATCGGTAGGAGGGACTTGAGTGATAGATATACGTGTATTTACCAACAACCCAGGTTTAACATTCCAGTCAAACCCATTACCCGACATTCCTCCCCGGAACGTTTACCAGATGTCCCACCCCAGGACGCATGCTTGGAAAAAGAGCAGTGAACTCACCTTGGTTTGCTCTGTATGACTAGTTACTCGAACACACTAAATCAGTCAAAGCCTACGGTATTCATGTATGTGTAATCAGTTTCACATTCGCAAGATTCACGTATGAATAAAAGTCATGGTGTTAGTTCAATCAGCGATTACCGAATAGCACATAGCAGTTAAACAGACTCATTCAATTCCACAATTTACATACATGTTTCATAATAGTGCCTAACAGTTGGATGTGCTATACGTGAAAACTAAATCATATTTCTTTGGTCATAGTTAGTCGTCATTAACAGAAAGTATTATGATTTCATTAACATATTCGTTCATTGATGTGTGTAAAATGCAACATATAAATTACATCAAATAAGGCAGAAAACTAACCCTTTTTAGTACTAATGTTGGAAAAGTGTGTTTTTGTCTTCCTTTTGAATTTACAGGGTCAAATGAGCTTAAACGAACAAAAGGAACAAATATACGGCCAAAACCAACATAAATACAAAGAAAAGGAAGAAACGTGGCATGCCCGACTCCTCGACAACATTTCCCAAAGCAAAAAAACAACAAGAAAGCTGAGCATGGGGCTGTGCCCAGCTGAACACGGGGCGTGCCCAGCGGACACGGGGCGTGCCCAGCGGACACGGGGCCGTGTCCAGTGGACACAAGGCCGTGTCCAGGCTTTTGCAGAAAAGACAAAGCTATAGAAGCTTCTATTCACGACACGGGGGCATGCCCAGCTCAACACGGGGTCGTGGTCAACGCTAAGATTCGCCGAATCTTGCAAATCTTGATAGTACAGATATGCTTCTGCACACGGGGCCATGCCCAGCAGACACGGGGGCGTGTGGAGCTAATAAAGACAAACTGTAATTAATGAAGAAAGAGAAAAAGGGTGGACACGGGGCCGTGTCCAGCGGACACGGGGCCGTGTCCAGGCTTCTGTGCAGGCTATAAATAGGGGTGCTTGGTTCACTTCAAAGGCATCCCTTGGCACACCACCTCTCTGACACTTCACCCACACTCCACCACCACCACAACACCATCGTCCACCACCATCATCCACCATCCATCATAGAGTGTGTGAGTCGTCTCGGGATCCAAGATTATTCAGTGAATAGATCCTTGAAGGACCTGGGTCAAATTTAGTAGGACCTCCTTCGATACCCAACGGTGTTGGATGGCGGGGGTCCAAACTCTTTGATCCCCTCATATGTAAGCTACTATTAAAACTTTAACCCGGCTACTTAGGACTGTATCCCTGCTGACTCAGACTACTTAGCCGAGGGTAACGTCACCTTCAAAAGAGGGGCCTACCACATTATGCATTAATAACTTAATTAATTATCTTTCAATAATCCGACCCTTTAGGATTGTATCCTTGCTGACTCAAACTAATGGGTTGAGGGTAACGTCACCTTCAAAAGAGGGGCCTACTACAATAACTAAGATAATCTCTTAAAAAGTGCAAAAGTGCGGAAATAATCAAAGGTTACACTACACACGAGTCGGATCCAAGTGATTCATCTTATCTATCTGTTTTTATTTTTATTTTATTTTTCAGCATTTTAGTTAGTTTTATTTTTCTAGTTTAAAAACCTTTTTCTAAACTTTTGATTTGATTAGACGTTGAGGATAAACTGATACTAAAAGCTCTTGTGTCCTTGGACGACCTCGGTATCTTACCAACACTATACTACTCTCACGATGGGTGCACTTTCCCACATGTGTGTTTAGTGTTAGTAAATATCGTGTTTTATAAATTTAAAACTTGGCTAAAAAGTGTAAAAGGGCTTAAATTATACATTAAAAACCTATCACACTCGACACGCATCATTCATCAACAAAGTCAACTTAGTCCACTTATATTATGCACATGCACAGTCTGTTGGTCAGGGTGGCGAAACTCCAAGATGTTTCGTCAACATGGAAGGTGACGAAACACCAAAGTGTTTCGTCGATATGGAACGTGACGAAACATCCAGGTCATTCGTCATCATAAAGGTGACGAAATACTAGGGTATTTCATCGAGCTAGGTTTTTCATTGAAGGTCCTTCCTCCTGCCCTACTATTCATCGATATTAACAACAACCCTAACCCCCTATCAGTTCTGATTCAATCATATCCATTCATACTGATAATATAGAGTTCATACATAATACATAAGCCTGATCCATCATCATTCATTTAATCATTTAGTCGTACAGATAAACTAACAGTTTCTATTGCTAGCATGCGACCCTAATCATTACTAAATCATCACACAATTCGCTACATCTCATTCATGGTCACAATCTTCATCATCAAGAACTTAATAGTATGAAACCCTAATTACCCATCCAACAAAACAACATCACAGACATAACACTATCAATCAAGAAGGCACTAACCAAGATATGAATGATTTAATCACGAGAGATCAGCTTCACAAAGAGGAGAGGTTACGAAAGAAGGATTGCCACCGAGAGAAATCTAGGGTTTGAAGTTTTCAACTGACGGTTACTATCTCAAAGGTTTATGCTTTAACCGCACATGCTGGGCCGCAAACTCTATGGGCCGAAAGCCCTAATATGGCGAATAACTCACCCAGACGAAATATATGTTTCGTCGAGCATGAAGATGACGAAAGTCATCCTATATTTCGTCGGGTCCCCTTTAAGCAATTAATGAGTTATCAAGATCTTTTGCATTAATCAGAAACATTGCACAATACACAAACAAGTTTACTAACTAGCGAAACTCTAATCTTTCCAACAACCTCACGTTACATAAAATAAAACTAATTGTCAAACAACATTACGAACAAGTAACACGAGCTTGAAATCTTGGGTTGTCACATCATCCACAACTTGAAAGAAATTTCATCCCGAAATTTGACAAGTAGTACAGTGCTAGGTCAGGATGACTGTGGATTTTCCGCGGGTGCAACATCATCCCCAACTTCAATGGGAATTTCGTCCCGAAATTCACTGATTGTGCCAGACTTGGATTTGCCAGACTTGGACTTGTCATCTAGGAATAAATGTGGGTACTTGAGCTTCATCTGATCCTTGCGTTCCCATGTGAACTACGGTCCACGTCTTGAGTTCCAACGAACTCTCACGATGGGGATTCGACTATGCTTACGGACCTTGACCTCCCAGTCCATAATTTCTATTGGTTCTTCGACAAACTACAACTTTTCGTCGATTTTCAGCTCTTGAAACGGTACCACGAGTGTTTCATCCGACAAGCACTTCTTTAACTAGGAGACATGGAAGACATCATGGACGTTACCCAACTCAGCAGGTAGCTCCAACTTGTAGGCCACTTTACCAATTCGCTCCAGAATTTTAAATGGCCCGACATAGCGAGGGTTAAGCTTGCCGTGTTTTCCAAAACGCACCACACCCATCCAGGGTGAGACCTTCAACATAACACGATCACCAACTTCGAATTCCAAAGGCTTCCTACGCTTGTCAGCGTAGCTTTTCTGACGGTCGCGCACTGCTGCCATATGGTTCCTGATCTGAACAATCTTTTCTAAAGTTTCAAATACAAGCTCCGGACCTGTGATCTGGCTGTCACCCACCTCGGTTCAACAAAGAGGTGAACGGCATTTTCATTTGTACAATGCTTCGAATGGAGCTGCCTGGATACTGGTATGGTAGCTATTGTTATAAGAAAACTCAATCAAAGGTAAGTGTTTCTCCCAACCCTTGCCAAAATCAATCACGCATGCTCTCAACATGTCTTCTAGTGTCTGGATGGTTCGCTCACTTTGACCATCCATCTGTGGGTGATAAGCAGTGCTCATGTCGAGCCGTGAGCCGAACGATTTGTGCATCGACTGCCACAAATCCGAAATAAAACGCGGATCACGATCCGAGATAATAGAGGTCGGCACCCCATGCCTAGAAACCACTTCCTTAAGATAGACAGCAGCTAGCTGTGAGAACTTTTCCGTTTCCCTGATTGCTAGAAAGTGCGCTGACTTCGTGAGACGATCAACGATCACCCAGATGGTATCGTTTCCGTTTTGAGTTCTCGGCGAGCCTGTGACAAAATCCATTGCTATCTGCTCCCATTTCCACATGGGTATTTCTGGTTGCTGAAGTAATCCAGACGGTTTATGGTATTCCACCTTGACTTTTGAACACGTCAAGCATTTACTAACATACGTCGCGATGTGAGCTTTCATCTTCGGCCACCGATACATAACTTTGAGATCCTGATACATCTTATCTGAACCCGGGTGAACAGAGTATCGAGACTTGTGCGCTTCATCCATCACAAGATCTCTAAGGTTACCAAACAAGGGAATCCATATACACTCCATGAAGTAAAGAATACCATCAGATCTCTCTACAAGTCGTTTCTCCATGCCCCTTAAGTACTCTGCTTCAATGTTTTCCTCTTTCAACGCTTTGGTTTGTGCAGAACGAATCTGGTCAGGCAAATTAGAATGAATGGTGAGCTGCAAGGCGCGAACACATTTGGGTTTCGATTCCTTTCGACTGAGAGCATCAGCTACAACGTTAGCCTTACCCGGATGATACTTGATTGCACAATCGTAGTCGTTTAAAAGTTCTACCCAGCGACGCTGTCGCATATTCAAATCCTTCTGGTTGAAAATATGCTGAGGGCTCCTGTGGTCGGTATAAATAGTGCATTTAGTACCGTACAGGTAATGCCTCCAAATTTTAAGCGCAAACACCACAGCTCCCAACTCTAAGTCGTGTGTCGTATAATTCCTCTCGTGTACCTTCAACTGCCGCGAGGAGTAGGCTATCACCTTCTCGCGTTGCATCAACATGCAACCGAGACCCTGAATGGAAGCATCACAATATACCACAAAATCTTCTGTTCCTTCAGGTAGAGACAAAATCGACGCACTGCAGAGTTTCTGTTTCAGTAACTGGAAAGCATCCTCTTGTTTCATTCCCCATGAGTATACAACACCCTTTTGTGTTAACGAGGTAAGAGGTTGAGCGATCTTCGAGAAGTCTTTGATAAATCTTCGGTAGTACCCAACAAGACCAAGAAATTGTCGCACCTCCGAAGGAGTCTTTGGTGCCGCCCAATTTCTGATAGCATCAATCTTTGCAGGATCTACGTGTATTCCCGATTCATTCACAACGTGGCCAAGGAAGTGCACCTCTCGTATCCAGAAGTCACACTTAGAAAACTTTGCGTAGAGTTGCTCCTTCCTCAGGAGCTCCAAGATAAGTCGTAGGTGCCGCTCGTGATCTTCCTTGCTCTTTGAATAGATCAATATGTCGTTGATAAACACGATAACAAAGTCGTCAAGATACGGTTTGCATACACGGTTCATGAGGTCCAAGAAGACCGCTGGCGCGTTCGTTAACCCAAACGACATAATCAAAAACTCATAATGCCCATACCGCGTTCGAAAATCCGTTTAGGAACATCCTCCTCTAGGACCCTCATCTGATGATAGCCCGATCTTAAGTCGATCTCCGATTAGAAACTGGACCCTTGCAACTGGTCAAATAAGTCATCGGTACGTGGCAAAGGATAACGATTCTTAACTGTCACCTTGTTGAGTTCTCGATAATCTATGCATATGCGAAAGGACCCGTCTTTCTTCTTTACAAACAAAACTGGGGCTCCCCAAGGCGAAGAGCTGGGTCGAATAAAACCCCTGTCCAATAACTCTTACAGTTGATTAGACAACTCCTTTAACTCTCCAGGTGCTAAACGATAAGGAGCTCGAGCAACTGGAGCCGCTCCTGGTGCAAGATCAATCTGAAATTCCACTTGACGGTGAGGAGGTAATCCAGGTAGTTCCTCAGGAAATACATCGGGGAATTCATGAACAACTGGCAGGTCTTCGATCTTTCTTTCTTCCGATGGAGTATTAGTAACAAGTGCTAGAATGGCAGGATACCCCTTTCGTAGACACTTTTGCGCTTGCATAGCTGAGATGATACCAACCATCATCCCACTACGATGCCCTTGAACCGATAAAGATTCTCCACTGGGGAGAGGAACACGTACGATCTTCTCCTTACATAGGATCTCAGCTTGATGCCTAGACAACCAATCCATACCCACCACTACATCAAAACTACCGAGGGTAACAGGAAGGTGGTCAATGTCAAACACTTGACCTGCCAGATCTAATTTACACCCAAAAAAGGACATGCGAAGCTTCAATTGTTTTACCATCGGCTAATTCTACTACATGCTTAGCTTCTAGAGGTGTTAGAGCTATCCCTAATCGCTGACTAAACTCTAGGGACACATAACTCCAATCGGAACCGGAATCAAATATTACAGAAGCAAGGAGGTTGTTCACAGAAAACGTACCATTCACGACATTGCCTTCGTTCCTAGCATCACCAGCACCAATTGTAAATACCCTTCCTCGAGCTCAATTGCCCCCATTGTTGCCATTATTGTTGTTCCCAGCATTGTTTTTTTATTTTGACGATTGTTGTCATTGGCATTCTGATTCGGCTGAGGGAAATCCCGTTTAATGTGACCCTCATCCCCACACTAATAACACCCCTTCTTAAAGCCTTGGTTCTGATGGGGCTGTTGCCTTTGCTGCTGCTGATTCTGTTGCTGGTTTTGTTGCTGCTGCTGCTTTGGGTACGGAGCTCTACAGTCCTTTGCCATATGGACCACCTTGTCACACCTATGGCAAGCTCGAACACATGATCCATGATGATGATACCTACACTTGTTGCACTTTGGCTTCCTACCAACATAGGAGCCTTGACTCTGATTGCTGCCCTGGCCTTGGTTAACTGAGGACGACTGACTGAAACTGCGGTTATTGCTGTTGTCAGGCCTTTTCTGAGATTGACTGGCACTGGCTGCTTTGTAAGCCTCATTACATTTACGCTTGTTATCACTAGCAGGTGTGGTAGCTTTAGCAGCAGAGGTAGTAGCAGAAACACGTGCTGGCAATGAGCCACGTTCGACCTCTTGGTCAGTAATCTTGTGTGCCAAACGGATGATCTGGGGCAGATAGTTAAGGTTCATAGCAGTGACCAAGCCCTTAACCTGCGGGACTAATCCCTTGATGTACAGCTCGATTCTTCGGTGTGGAGGTCGTGATAAGTTCGAGCACATATTAGCTAACTCATGTGACCTCTTCGTGTATGCCTCGATATCCGACCCCACCATCTTCAGCTCATACTACTCATTCTCCAATTTCTGAATCTCATCACGAGGACAGTACTCCTCCCGCATTAACTCCTTGAAATCATCCCAAGTAGTTGCATTAGCCATCTCGATGCCCAACATTTGCACCTGGGCATTCCACCAAGTTAAGGCACCATCCTCCAAAGTGCCACTAGCATACTTCACCCGGTCTCCCACGGGACAGTTACACATAGCGAACACTGACTCAGCTTTCTCGAACCATCGAAGTAGCCCCACAGCCCCTTCAGTCCCACTGAAGGTCTGTGGCTTACAATCCATGAACGTCTTAAACGTGCAACCAGGCGGATGGTTTTAATTCTGATGCGCTTGTTGACCTAATGGACGAAAGAAAATACAACACAGGGGTAAGAGTTGTGTACGTGACACAAGAATAAAGAGTATTTGGCACATTTCGTACCAGCCTGATAAGCCGCTAGGGCTTCAGCCACACGTGTGTTGATTAGATCAGTCAGTTCGGCTTGGTTCATCGCAATGTGACCATGTCCATGGCCTCGTCCACTCATGATTCTATATAAGAGAAGGGGACAAGTTTAAGAATCGAGATAAGGTGGGAGTCAAATCCCACATTGACATCTACAAACTACAAAGTTTACACCAAACAATAGGGCAGAACCCTTCTCACACTCATTAAGCCTCACTAGGACTCACATGCACCTCACGTTATTATTATGTGTGCACCCATAATAATAAGGGAATTTGCATGCTCATCTCAGTGCCTCTTAACTTGCGCTAAAAGTTTCCCCCACATTCAAATAGCAAAACGAAAGGCATTACAGGTTTAATAATCACAAGAGTCAAAAGGTAGTGCCACACTATCTAGCTCCACTAAGACATGCAGCACAGGTAATCAAATCAAGGTATCAAGTATGTTGTTTCATGCAAGTCGTGTGTGTGTAACTACTAAGCAAGTAATGCATTAAGTAAACAGAAGACGAACCTTGCAATCTGGAGTTGAGTGTCATGGTCGATCTTCGAAGTTGTTCGGTTATAGTCTGGTTTTAAAAAAACGTTTTAAAACCTAGTTCACTATAACCAGTGGCTCTGATACCAAACTGCCACACCCCCAAAATACCACACGCGGAAACACCACGGGACGTGTGACGTACCAGGATCCAAGCCACCAATCACATTGAACTAATAATAAATATTTAAATAAGCATTCGATTCATTTCATAATAATGTTCTAAGACATAAGTTAAAACCAAAGTAAACGTTCTGCAGAAGCATAATGTAAATTGTTAAACAATTGTTCCAAGTCAAGTGTTCAAAACCAATAACACAAGTATCCAAGAGTCTCGACCCATGACCACTCCAGCACTCCCAGATAGCAAGTCCATATCCAAGATTCTAATGACCTACAAGCATGCAGACAAGTGTGTCAGACGACGCTGGTGAGTTCAAAGTTTTGTTAACGTGTTTGGTTACAAGTTACCAGATTAAAACGTTTCACAGATTCGATGTTGTTAATCACACGCTTACCGCCAATGGCTCTAGATTATTTGCCCTAAACCCCAATGCCTCTATCAAAGCAATGGTTAAGATGGGAGTCATTAGTTCACTCCCGACCTCCTCGGTGCGGTGTGAGGGTGCCAAACCTAAATAGCGCTATTAACTAATACCCCGTTGCCTTCCCGGCAACAATCGGTAGGAGGGACTTAAGTGATAGATATACGTGTATTAACTAACAACCCAGGTTTAACATTCCAGTCAAACCCATTACCCGACATTCCTCCCCAGAACGTTTACAAGATGTCCCACCCCAGGACGCATGCTTGGAAAAAGAGCAGTGAACTCACCTTGGTTTGCTCGGTATGACTAGTTACTCGCACACACTAAATCAGTCAAAGCCTACGGTATTCATGTATGCATAATCAGTTTCACATTCGCAAGATTTACGTATGAATAAAATTCATGGTGTTCGTTCAATCAGCAATTACCGAATAGCACATAACAGTTAAACAGACTCATTCAATTCCACAATTTACATACATGCTTCATAATAGTGCCTAACAGTTGGATGTGCTATACGTGAAAAGTAAATCATGTTTCTTTGGTCATAGTTAGTCATCATTAACAGAAAGTATTATGATTTCATTAACATATTCGTTCATCAACAAAGTCAACTTAGTCCACTTATATCATGCACATGCACAGTCTGTTGGTCAGGGTGGCAAAACTCCAAGATGTTACGTCGACATGGAAGGTGACGAAACACCAAAGTGTTTCGTCGATGTGGAAAGTGACGAAACATCCAGGTCATTCGTCATCATAAGGGTGAGGAAATACGAGGGTATTTCATCGAGCTAGGTTTTTCATCGAAGGTCCTTCCTCCTACCCTACTGTTCATCGATATTAACAACAACCCTAACCCCTTATCAGTTCCGATTCAATCATATCCATTCATACTGATATATAGAGTTCATACATAATACATAAGCCTGATCCATCATCATTCATTTAATAATTTAGTCGTACAGATAAACTAACAGTTTCTATTGCTAGCATGCGACCCTAATCATAACTAAATCATCACACGATTCGCTACATCCCATTCATGGTCACAATCTTCATCATCAAGAACTTAATAGTATGAAACCCTAATTACCCATCCAACAAAACAACATCACAGACATAACATTATCAATCAAGAAGGCACTAACCGAGATACGAATGATTTAATCATGAGAGATTAGCTTCACAAAGAGGAGAGGTTACGAAAGAAGGATTGCCACCGAGAGAAATCTAGGGTTTGAAGTTTTCAACTGACGATTACTATCTCAAAGGTTTATGCTTTAACCGCACATGCTGGGCCGCAAACTCTATGGGCCGAAAGCCCTATTATGGCGAATAACTCACCCAGACGAAATATATGTTTCATCGAGCATGAAGATGACGAAAGTCATCCTATATTTCGTCGGGTCCCCTTTAAGCAATTAATGAGTTATCAAGATCTTTTGCATTAATCAGAAACATTGCACAATACACAAACAAGTTTACTAACTAGCGAAACTCTAATCTTTCCAACAACCTCACGTTACATAAAATAAAACTAATTGTCAAACAACATTACGAACAAGTAACACGAGCTTGAAATCTTGGGTTGTCACATCATCCCCAACTTGAAAGAAATTTCATCCCGAAATTTGACAAGCAGTACAGTGCTAGGTCAGGATGACTGTGGATTTTCCGCGGGTGCCACAACTTGTGTATTGGTGAAACACAAGAGGTTCCTAAATGGAAGATTTATCTTCCTACCTCATGCATGACTTCTATGACATTCTTGTATGATAATGGACTAGAACTTATAAATATATTCTATATAGAATATATAATACTTATAGTAACCAAACTTTTGATGATAACCTAATAGTTACTTGTCAAAATGATAAGTTACACCATCTAAGAACATAGTACTCGTTACGATTCTAGTGGGTACTTTAACCCATGAAAACATTCAAACCCACATTGGTGGTTTCATAGTGTCAAAAAACGAGTGTTATGTTCTAGATGGTTATTTTCTCATATAGTTAATTTCCATATACTTTTAAATTCCGAATTCCAACTCTACACATACCTTGAACTCCAAACCGTATACATTCAACCTCCTAAACTCATTCACTCGTCAACACTTGGATAATCTGAAGAATTAGCAATTTCGTGAGTATACTTGAACCCCTTTTTCGTTTACCACCTTTTGGGATGTAACATGTTAAACTATAAATTTACACTTAAACTTTATTCTTAAATGCATAAACATTCCTTATTCATGCATGCCTACTTGATTACTTGATACTTTAAACTTGCGGTTATACGTTTTGTGTTATACTTATCATTAACTTCGTACGAGCCTATCCTTGACATATATAGCGCTATAGGATTAACGCACCGCCTGTAAACTTTGGGTTATGTTAAGAGGTTATTGCGTTTCATCATTGGTTTGATTAGTTAAACACATGCCGATTTATTGTTTATCTTGTTTCAATAGATTGCCATGTGGAATTGTTTAAAACTTATCTTTTTATGCTATGTATGAAAACCTGTATACTCGCCAATAGACATTTGTATTGAACTATACTTTTTAACATGTTACAGGTTGATGATGACGATGCTATGAAACTGAAGAAGTGATGATGCCTAGATACACATATAGACGTTTTAGGCTTTAATATGTTATATAAATTTTTGTACTTATTTGTTGTATTATTTTTCTTGTATTGAACATGTTCTCAAGTTCCATATATTGTAACATTTTGTTATGAATGAAATAAATCTATTTTTAATTCTATTGTCACAATAAGCGTTATGTGTAATGAGCAATCTTTCTTCGTCTCACTCTGATGTTTCCGCTATCGATTGGTGTGTGACACCTTCTTCCATTTGTCCACACATAAGGGGTTTTGAAGGCCACATACTAAGAGCAGTTACGATTCTCTGATCTTGTTGGTTAGCTAGATATTGACAGAATCCAGTAAGTTTTATGTTATCAAGTCTTCATGAATAAAAATTTACCTTTATCTTTTTATATATTTATTTGAACTAGTCCATGCAATTTTCTAAACTTGAGCCTTAATACTATACATTTATTCACACACATATATAGTTAGGTTCAAGTAAAAGTAAAAACCATTAAAAACATGAAAACTGACACCATTAAACAATTAAATTTTAATATTATTTTTTTCATTTTTAATTAAAATGTTATTACTGTAAAAAAAAAGCCGACACATAGCTGGTGAAGGTACATATATGCATATGATAAGAGGTTATATGTGTGTGTATATATATATATATATTATAGGGGGTCGCTAAAATAAAAAACAACCCCTAGTTGTTAGAACAGAGAAAACCACTTTCCAACCATTAGATCTTCAAGATGGATAAATGAGATTAAAAGTAATTAAAACTAATATTAAATACTTTTTGTCTTATTATGTTTTTAATATTTTAATGCAAAAGGGTGGTTTAGTAAATTTACTCCTTTTTGTCTTTTTGTCTTTATTGTTTTTTAAAACTAATATTAAATATTTTTTGTATTATTATATTACTTTTTTTTAAACATATTTTTTTTATTAAAAACCATTTTGGATCCAGATTTTTAAACAAAAACAATTTTTTGCACGCCGTTTTTAAGCCAGGTTTTTACAAAATATTTTTTACACAAAACGAAATCACCCAAGAATCACGACTCAGTAGGTGTCTTAGATAGATTGAACATATCATCATCGACTGAAAAAAAAAACCAACAACAAAAATCAAAACAATGTGTGGATCTTGAAAAAAAAAACAGGGTTTGTCTCAGAGTTTCCAATAATCAAGGCTGCAAAGTGGGGTTGCAGGTTCAAAAAACCTACCCTCCACCATCCTTTCCGCGCCATCGTCATCAAAATATATGTTTTTTTTCATCATCACCGCCCCAATCCAACATATCAAACCCACATAATTGCAGTTATCACAAAATACCAACAGAATCAAGAATACAAATCAACATAATCAAGAACACAAATCAACCCCCAATATACCAAAATACCAACAGAATCAAGATCACAAATCAATGTCCAACGTCAAAACGAATCAACACATATTCAAAAATTGTTTTAAAAAACTCTTCAGAAAATCACTTTATCAAACCAACTTCTGAAAACCTAGAGAGAGAAACCACAACACCCACTATTTCTAGAGAGAGAAACCCACAGTATCCTGTTCATCTTCATTATCTTCTTCTGATCGCGGTGGCAGACGGCAGACGGGGGGGCCTGCCACCACTGTTACAGTGGCGCGACGACAGATAGCAGACGACAAGGCCCGCTATGTCGAGCAAGAGAGAGAGAAAGTGATAACCGCCTTCCCCACCAACCACCTCGTCCACCACCGACTGCGGCGGCCACCACCGGTTCACACACCCCCTTCACAGGTAATCAGGGGTTGTGGGTGACCCACCACCACCGTTGCCGTCAATCCTCGCCGTCACAGATTGCTTCAAGGGGTGTGGGTGACCGGCCGAAGAAACGATGGGGTGGCCATGGTGTCGCCGGAAAAACGATGGGGTCGCCGGAGAAACATGTGGTCGCCATGGTGTCGCTGGAGAAATGATGGGGTCACCATCAACAGTGGCGGCGGCGGTGGTGTCGCCGAAGAAACGATGGGGCCAGCCCCTGTTTCGGTCAAGACAGAGAGAAAGTGTCGACTGTCTCCAACCACCGTCTTCCCCACCAAGCACCTCAATGCCACCGTCTTCTGTCTAAACCACCTCCCACCACCGTCTTCCCCACTAACCACCTCCTCACCACGTTCTTGAAAATGATTTTGTAGTTTCTTTGAAGATAAGAGATGAGTGGTTTCAAATAGAGAGAGAGATGATCTGTGGTTGCAAGTTTGATTTTTCAAGAGAGAGACATGAAAGAAGGAGGAGCAAAAGTCTTTTAAAGAGACAGAGAAAATGACAGATGATTGTTGGATAGTGGTTCTCCCGGTTCTCACAACTAGCGATGGTTTTCATTCTAGTGGCCCTTATATATATATATATATATATATATGTAGGGTCAGGATTTAGGGAAAACGGTAAAAAGTGTGAGAACAATGAGAACGCTTATGGATCGTCCGATCAAAACAATCTATGGACTAGATTGGAGCGGTGGCATTTTTGTAAATACATAAATTTTATTATGTTGACGCGCTTCATTAAGGGTAAAAACGGTAAAACATCATTTCTTACATAAAACGCCATTGAAATACAAAACGCCAAGTAAATACAAAACACCAATTTTATTACTACGTAGTTTTTTCTGTGTTTTAGTTAAGGTCTTAACCTACAAAAACGTCATAAAATGTAAAACGCCATAATATATAAACGCCAAGCCTTACATCTGGATAATTGTTAATTGCATTTATTGTTATAATAATATCCCGCCTAAACTACGCGCCAAAAAAAAATCCTATAAATAGAAACGTATCACCACCTTCCATTGATCACACCTAAAAAACACACAAAACACAATGGTTCCTAAATACCACTCACTGTAAAACACCAAAAGTTGAGAGAAATCAACGATGGCAAACATCTTTTCTTTGATAATCAGTAATGTTCTGCATGAAGTTTCGCTAAATGGTTTTTAGGTGAGGGGAGTAAGATTTTGCTGTATGAGTTGGACAAATTTCAAGAAAAAGGGACTGATGACATCCATATGTCATTTTGTCTTCTTTGTTCTTGAAGAAGTTTTGGATGAGAAGAAGAGACCGATCCCAGTGTAAATGCTACATTGGTCTCGATGATGATAATGAAGATGACGGGAAAATAGCATCCACCCACACGGAGTCGATCTATGTCTCCAACATCCACAAACCCACTTCAACACACGAACAAGAAAAAAACCACGCCAAACCCAAAACGCCATTTATTTGTGACAGTTCTTTTAATTTCAAAAGAAGAGAGAGACTAATGACAGTGAAGATTTGGATCATAAATTGCTTCTATTTGTTTTTTTTAATTTTCTTTTTCTGTTGTTTGTTATGTAATTTTCAACTAAGAACAACAATACATTAATTCTCTAATAAAAAATATAATAAAACACCAAACGGGCAAATGCTTGTGAAACGCCATCATGCCATAAAATGCCCCAAACTACCAAACTATAATAAAACTACTTTTGACAAGTACTATTGTAATAAATCTAAAAAAAGGTTTAAACCATGTGCAAGAGAACAAAACAAAAGTGTCATCTTTATCTAAACGCCATTGGAAAACAAAACGTCATAATTACAGTCGTAAAGATGGGACGTGTTACAGCTATAAACAGATGAATCTAAAACAAAACACAGTAACTGCAAATAGTAAAATGAAGCGACGAAAACATAATTACTAACATGTATTATATTAAAAGCCAAATACTTGGGGAGTTGAATTTATTTATCTTTTCAAAACACCATAATTACGTGTCTCTGCGCAGGAAAAAAATTCATTATAAAATTAGAACATGAGAACACAACTTAAAACACCAAACATTGTCTAAAACGCCACATATTGTCCAAAACGCCAAAAACTTAAAAAAAAATGGCTAAAGTTATTGCATGGAGGTCTGAAAGGTCAGAGAAACGATTCATCCTAAAGTTCTCTGATAGGAGAAGGGTGAAGGTCAGGACAATCAAAGCCATACTTGGTATGATTGAAGGGGTTTAGATGGCTATTTTGGCCCTTGGGGTTCAAATGGCTAACGATTGTGAAAGAACTCAAACGGTAATAAGAAGATTGGAGAGAAAATTTTCGGCTGAAGATTATGATGATATTGACGATACTCCTCTACCAATAGTTAGCAGTTGGGTGGTGCATGAAGAAGAAGGAACAGTTGAAGTGACTTATCAACACGGGGTGTGAAATATTCATTGCCGATGGAGGAAATGTTGAAGACCGAGAGACTATATCTACTTGAACAACTCCGTGATTTAGCACCTTCGAATGGTGCAAGATCTAGGGTTGCAATGATATTCAAGTATAGGTTGCGGCAAAGAAGAGACGAGATGATGGCATTATACGCCAATCTAAAATATGCTGATGAATCTAAAGAAAGTGAGGAACAAAGCGATGGGTACAACTCTGATGTAATCCCATCCATAGAAGACTATTAGTTTATTTTGATTTTGTATTATTGTAATCTTATAAAATATTAATCAATGGTAATCAATTTTTAACAAACGCCACGAACGCCAAAAAATGACCTGGGAAACGCCATAACGCCAAAAAAAATAACCATGTGACACAAAAAGAATTAATTCAACAATACAGATGCAAAAAAACAGTAAAACGCTAAGTAATTAATGAATCTAGTTAACGCCAAAATTATCTTAGACGCCAAAAATGACGCAGCATGTGACACACGAAAGCGGGAAAAAAGAATATTGAAAAGACAAAAAAACCCCTCAGACCCTGATTATATCCCGTGCCACGTGTTCCATCAGGATGCGTTCTCACACTTTAGGGCGTTTTCTCCTGATCCTGTACCTATATATATGTATGTATGTATGTATATTGCCTACGAGCTACAAATATGTATCATATGAACTACATATATCTTTTAATTTTGTATTTATTTTCTCAAAGTTCAGTAATATATAAAAACAATGAAAATTGTAAATAAAAAAATGGTTGATAGTGGTTTTTTTGCAGTTTTCAAGTATCGTTTTTTAGTTTTCTTGTGATCGTTCCTTTATCTCTCTCTCTATACTCGCAACGTATCAAAATGATAACGTAAGCTAGAACTTTGTTATATCTATCCTTTCTCAAATGGTTTTTCCGGAGTTATGGTGTAAGTGGATTTGAGTTGTTCTAAATTAGTCTGCTAGGTCTTCGATTTTGGTGAATGAATCACCTACTTTTGAGTTCCAGTGTTTAAAGGGGATGAGACAGGGAGATCCTTTATCACCCTTCATTTTTATTATTTATGGAGGCCTACTCGAGTATCATGAACAGGGCTTCCGAGGTGGGTGCTTTTAACGGTGTTCGAACCTTGAATGGGGCCAGTGCTTTCTCACCTTTTGCATGTTGATGATGCTAATCTAAACGTGAATTATTTGGCTAGGTTGTTGAGGTGTTTTCACCTCTATCGGGGCTCAAAGTAAATCTCCAAAAAAAAAAATTTTTGTTGTGGGGTCGCTATGAGGGAGTTGAATATTATGGCAGTGGGTTTTGGTTTTAAATTCGGATCTACTCCTTTCACGTATCTTGGTGTTTTGGTAGGGGCTAATATGAATAGATGTAACAGTGGAGCAAAGTGATTGAGATCTTTGATAGTTGTTTAGCCTTACGGAAAGATTTTACCTTATTTACTGGCGGAAGACTTACTTTAATTAGATCGGTGTTAGAATGTTTGCCGAATTATTACTTTTCATTATATAGGGCTCCGACTACGGTGATCGAAGCCTTGTAGGTTATTATGAAAAGATTTTTACGGGGAGCGTTGGCTAATCTATAAACAAGGTTCATTGGGTAGCTTCGGATCATATTGCTTTGCCCAAATGCATGGGGGACTTGGCATAAATCATCTAAAAATCTCTAATCAACCTATCTCAATGGATTTAGAGATACAAGACAGAAAAAAGGAGTCTATGGAGAAGGGTTGTTGACGTCATTCATAGAAGCATAACTGTTTGGCAAATGGTGCCTTGCAAAAAAGATATGTCAGGGGTGTGGAAAAACATTATGAACATGGTTAGTAAGCTAGTGGCTACTTGTGTTAAATTTCAACATTTAATAAAGGTGTCATTGGTGATGGTAGAGACATTAACTTTTGGATGGATAATTGGTCAGGTGATTCTCCTATGCATTTGGTTTATCCTATTTTTTTTAGATTAGAAGCAAAAAAAGTTATGCAAAGTCGTGGACTATGTTAAATGGAATAACAATTCTATAATCTAGAAACGGGGTTTGATCTGTAACCTGGCCACACTCGAGGAAGTAACAGAGTGGGAATAATGTAAGTGCACCTGGTGATGTCGAAAGTCTTGGTGAATAGTTCTAGGTTTTAAATAACACTTGTAATTGTAAATTATGTATTTTGTCAAGTGTTGACGGGTTTAGGTAAGTAAACATGCTAGGTTGTTAGCAGGTTTACCATATAGGCTGGTTTATGTAATTAGCGGGTTTAGCTAATTCATAGTTTAGCGTCGTTATGAAGTTAGCGGGTTTATCGAACAGACCTATACATGTGTGTTATAAGTTCATTTGTTATTTATTAGACTTTAGGGAGTGTTTTATGGGAGAGTGTTTGTGTTTATTGTGTGTGTAAGACCCATAGTAATTTTTAGAGTAAATTACATGTTTTGTCCTTTATGTTTACACCAAATTGCAGGCGCTGTCCTTTAGCGCAAAAGTTGACAAGTTTTGTACTTAATGTTCCAAAATCTTGCACGTTATGTCCTTTAGGCCAAACCCAGTTAGATTTTTTGGTTAAATCTAATCATGTGCAAAACAAATGAGGGCATTATTGTCTTTTCACCTTTTCAGGGACTATTGTGTAATTAAAAATAAAAAGACATTGCTACCAAAACTTTCCAAACCACCCCTCATCTACACAAAACTTCCAACACCAACCCCTTTACTTCACTCATCACCATCATCGAAAAAATAAAAAAACAAAAAAGGGTCAAAAGCCCCAATCTCTCTCTGTATCTAATATATCTCTGTATACATTCGTCTTCCCAAATTTCAAATCCCTAATTCTCTTCACAACATTTTCATCAAATTACACATATTTAAATCCACAATTTCACATCTACAATCCCTTATTCACTCCACAATTAAATATACTATCGGTATTCACTAGTAAGAGAACGGAGAACCACCGTCTTGATCAGAAGCATCAGAGTTTGTATCTTTGCCTCCCACATACATACTTGTTTTTCTTCCGTCTCTGACGGCGTTACGTTTCTTGTGTGTTCTTCGATGTTAGGGTTAGTAGACGGTTGCCATGAATGTGTAGCCGAAGGCATCAGCGAATTGTTCTGGTAACTTATTCACTCAAGAGCATAAAACCTTAGATCGGTCTTTAACAGAGCTGACGTAAGCGGAGGAGAGAGAAGAGTCGCCATGAGCGACGGAGGATCTGATCGCCTGAGTAGCAAGTGATGACGACGGTGTAGCGGCGGTGGCGCCGTTGTTAGAACAATGAATCTCTTGGTTGAAGGTTGAAGACCTAGAAATTGACTGTTTCCGACGGTACGCCATCTGGATTTGACAGATAGATCAATATATAGAGGATGTGTGACAGGAATTAAAAAGGAAGACGAGTAGATGACCGCCAGAAAGATATTCTGATGATCGGAGATCCAGGAGGGGTTATGAACAGTTGAACACAGGTAGTTTAGTGGGGGGTTATAACTGGGGAATTAAAAGAGTTAAGAGGGAATGACCATTTTACCCTCATGTGCATTGCACATGACCATTTTTAACTGAGATTTCTAACCAGGTTTGGCCTAAAGGATAAAACGTGCAAGATTTTGAAAGGTAAAGGACACCGCCTGTAAACTTTTGGCCAAAAGGACAGCGCCTGAAATTTGATGTAAACATAAAGGACAAAACTTGTAATTTACTCTAATTTTTAACATTACTACAACATTAAATTAAGCATTTTAAATGAAAAATGCCACTTAACAAAACTTATACATCATAAGTATTTAAACATGTTTACAACATCCAAAATCATAGTTAAAAGTGTTTACGTAATCCATTTTTATAAAACAAAAAAAGGTAAAATGCGGAAGCTTCATTGAGAGGCGTGTTCGGTTCTTGTTCGTCGCTTGATCTTCATCCGGAGGCATATAATATTCACCTAGAATCAAAACCAACATAAAAGTTAGTTTTGATATTTATTTAATAAGTTACTACAAGTCCCATGAGCCAAACAAACTAAATAACAAGGATTTGCGGATTCTACACCCGGTGCGTGCCGCAACGGGTCTGGTCTTCCTTTGTCGCGCACCGTGACAGGTGTCGCGTGTCGCGACGGTAAAACCCCTCACCTGTCGTGCGACGCTAGCACCCACTTTCGACAGAAAGTTCCCCTTTGTTGCTGCATTCTATGCCTAGCTATGTTTTAACTAATTTCCAACTTCAATTTAGCATAACTTTTGATCTAGACATCCGTTTTGATCTAGACATCCGTTTTATCATCTTGATTCACATCAAAAGCTGAATTATAAGCATACGGCTTATAAATCCTTCATGCCATTATTCGACCTGTTTCATTTATCTACATATTACAGGTTTATCAACAATGATTGTTCCTAATCCCTTTTTACCCATCCCTAGGCTTGCCAACATTAGCATTTTCGCTCCCATTAGATGGTTCGCACACGCATATATATTCACCGGTTTACTTTGTAACCTCCTTACGCTAAAACCAACATTTTACCACCTAATTTATTTTGACCCGTTTAGAGGATTTTAAACCTTTAAGTTTAGATCTTTCCTTTTCCTTTTCTGACATTCAACTCCACATTAAAACAACAATTATCCGCCACCACAACCATATTTGTGGTGATTTAATAATATAGATTTCTTATTCCAATTTGTACCATTTCGGATTGTCAATTTACGACGGAGACCGTTTTGATACATTTGACCCAAAAGGCTTATGCCTAGAACTTTTATGCTTATTTAGCAATTACATGATCATGTTACATGTTCTTAAACAACCTCTAAGGGTCGTTTACCCGATTTATCCATCAAGGGCGTTTTGGTCAACTTTAGCCCCTCATTTACGATGATGGACTTCCACTAAATATTTGACCCAAAATCGCACATTTAACTAATATTTTATTTATGCGTACCTGGCTCGGTCAACATATAGACCTGTTTTTTTATACCTTGCTTTTATTAGCCGCTACTTCAAAGCGACGCAATTATCCAATTTCTGTTCAATCCTGTGAACATATAACTTGACAACCAAATGTTAGTCGATATTGCCAAATGGTGTTATCATCACCATTTGGCCCGTTTAGCCTATATGACCAAACGTTTACATACATAACAAAACATGGTTTTTAACTACCAATTCGCCCGTCTGAGCCATTTCGGATTTTATCATTAGATCCCTTTTTCCATTAACCAAGGTTTTTCATCATTTTATATGTTCCGATCTGTATTATTTCGTGTCGGAAACATATTTCGGATATAGCTTTTGTCGTATTTACAATCTATGAATAAATACATGTCTAAAAAAGGTGTAAGCTTTTATTTACCTCGCATCCAAGCCATGTTTTTCTCTTCATATTTGTTCCATTTGACCCGCTTTCTCCCCAAGCTTCCACCTAGCTTGTTAAGCGCCAAACTATCATTCATCATTCACAAGGTGGTTAGACTAATCATAATTTAATACGATTATTCCACCTTACGCATTTCATATCAAATTATCATTCATCGTATTGTAGGTCAGTTTGACTTTTTAAAAGTCAAACGCCCATTAGTATATAAAATGCACATTCAAGTTTATCAACTAGTTTAGGCATTCTTTAATTACCTGGTTGGCGTTATCTTTAGGCCACCGTTTTAACCAAGGTTCTAACCGAGTTTATTACATTTCCCACACTTTATCTTGTTCAAGTGATTATCAAGACTAATTTATTCATTCATTTCGCACGAACTAGGGGTTTCTCATATACAAGTGAAACCCGTTTCGTCATACCACTAGCATTCATCCGAACACCTAACATAATCAAGTTCTACCTATCAATTAGTAGATAACATGATTTCATATACCTAGTTACATGAACATCTTTACCGGATTTCATCATAACAATCAAAAACCCATTTCAAGTAGTGTATGGGCATTCACTCGAACCTATAAATTGTTCAAGTATCTCGCTTTGACTATCAATTATAATGATTTTAAGCACAAATATATAATCATCTTTACTATTTAATCAAAACCCACTTCCTAGTTTACTTGTTAATCATTTACAAGTAACTTTACATCAGATTCTTCATAATTTTATCATAACTAACGAAATTAAACATACAATAGCATTCAATTTCAACTTTGGATCCTACTCCAACACCTAATTGCAAGTAGCATACTTGTCTCACATTTCAACTTCAACCAATCTAGGTTTTATGACATACCTTATGATCCCCTTGACTAGGTAGGTGATTGATGTGTTCAAAATGTAACATATAAATTTCATCAAATGAGGCATAAAACTAACCCTTTTTTAGTACTAATGTTGGAAAAAGTGTGCTTTTGTCTTCCTTTTGTATTTTCAGGATTAAATGAGCTCAAATTAACAAAAGAAGCAAAAAGACATCAAAATCTAACATAAATACAAGAAAAGGAACAAGACGTGGCATGCCCGACCCCACAACAGCATCTTCCCAAGCAAAACAAGAGATATGAAGCCTGAACACGCCCCGTGCTCAGCCAGCACGGGGGCGTGCCCAAGTGTTAGCAGAAAAGACAAAGTGGTAGAAGCTTCTATTGCCCACCACGGGGCCGTGCTCAGCGGACACGGGGCCGTGGTCAACTATAAGATTTGCACAATCCAGGCAAATCTTCATAGTACAAAGATTCTTCTGCACACGGGGTCGTGCTCAACGGACACGGGGGCGTGGTCAACTAATAAGACAAAGCTGCATTTAATGAAGAAAGAGAGGATATGGACACGGGGCCGTGCCCACTGGACACGGGCCGTGCCCGAGCTTCTGTTCAGCCTATAAATAGAAGTGCTTGACTCAAGCTCAAGCCATCCCTTGGCACACCACCTCTATCACACTTCACCCACCACCCACCACCATAACACCATCATCCACCACCATCATCCATTGTCCATCGTAGAGTGTGTGAGTCGTCTCGGGATCCAAGATTGATCGTAAGAGTTCTTGACAATCAAGGCCATGTTTGCCTAAGTCTCTTACATCACTTGGTGAAGACAAAGTGTCTAGTGTAATAATTTTTATTTCTAATCTTTTGCACTTTTTATTTGGTTTTGTGTTAATGACTTTAATAACTAGTTGCTTATGTTGAAGGTGATCTTTCCTTATCATTTGTCCGTGGTGTCTTGGCATTATTTTACTGTCTATATAAAATAAAAGATTTTCACCATTCATATCTCCACGGTCTATATGGAGGTATGTTGGCTACCTGGTCGGGGGTTAAGGGAACGGTTTGGTAAAGGTCTTGCCATTGTTCAGCGTTTAGAGGTCCTGCAATGGACCTGGGTTAAATTTAGTAGGACCTCCTTCAATACTTAACGGTATTGGATGGCGGGGGTCCAAACTCTTTGATCCCCTCATAAGTTAACTACTATTAATACTATAACCCGGCTATTTAGGACTGTATCCCTGCTGACTCAGACTACTTAGTCGAGGGTAACGTCACATCCAAAAGAGGGGCCTACCATAATTTGCATTAATAACTTAATTAATTATCTTCCAATAATCCACCCTTTTAGGATTGTATCCTTGCTGACTCAAACTACTGGGGTGAGGGTAACGTCACCTTCAAAAGAGGGGCCTACTACAATAACTAAGATAATCTCTTAATTATGTGAAAAAGTGCGGAAATAATCAAAGGTTACACTAGATACGAGTCGGAACCAAGTGATTCATCTTGTCTATCTGTTTTTTTTATTATTTTATTTTTCAGCATTTAGTTAGTTTTTATTTTTCTTAGTTAAAACATTTTTCTAAACTTTTTATTTTGATTAGACGTTGAGGATAAACCGGTACTAAAAGCTCTTGTGTCCTTGGACGACCTCGGTATCTTGCCAACACTATACTACGCTCACGATGGGTGCACTTGCCCATATGTGTGTTTAGTGTTAGTAAAATATCGTGTTTTATAAATTTAAAACTTGGCTAAAATAAGTGTTAAAGGGGCTTAAAATATACACCTAATATATATAACACTTCACACGCATCAAGTTTTTGGCGCCGTTGCCGGGGACACAAGGATTTTAAGAAAGTTAGGAATCAGCGGCCTAATCGTTTTTCTTATTTTTCAATTTTTTTTAGGATTTTTTTTAGTTTTTCTGTTTCTGCAGAGCTCAGCACGGGCCGTGCCTGGTCGGACACGGGCCGTGCCTAGCATCATCACTGGCAGTTTTTATTTTCTGAGTTACAGAGAGCTGAGCACGGGGTCGTGTCGGTGCAACACGGGGCCGTGTCCAACTCCCAGTAACAGGGATCCAGAAAACAATTACTGTACCTCTGACCACGGGCCGCGTTCACTGAGCACGGGGCCGTGGTGAACATTCTGACCAACGTTCTTTTCTGTTTTTATTGCAGGATTTGGAACCCAGGTGCCACATTTGACCCTCCTACGTAGTGCATGAGCTCCAGTTCTAGTAGAGACATAAAAGAACCTCGAGAAGAACCCGAACGCTTTCTCAGAAAAAGACTTAAAGCTAAAAATCAAGAGAAAGCTTCGGGGGACCCACTTCTAATGGTGGACCAACGTACCCTCATGGATTACCTACGACCCACCGTAGGCAACGTCGGCGCCGCTATCAATGCACCGAATGTCAAAGCCAACAACTTCGAACTTCGGCCGCATTTGATACAAATGCTCCAAAACTCCGCAACCTTCCATGGGCTTGCGGACGAGGATCCCCATCTACATATTACTAATTTCTTGGAAATATGTGATACTTTTCGGATCAATGGAGCATCAAACGACGCCATTCGCCTTAGGATGTTTCCATTTTCACTAAAAGACCGAGCTAAGGCTTGGCTCAACACCCTCCCAGTTGGCTCGGTAAACACCTGGGATGAACTAGCCCAAAAGTTTCTATATAAGTATTTCCATCCTGCTAAAACGGGTAAACTAATGACTGAAATTAATACATACTCACAAGAGGATGGGGAATCCTTATATGAAACTTGGGAAAGGTTCAAGGAGCTTCTAAGTGTTAGGATCGGAGGCTCTCATGATTGTGTTTGTTTGTGTAAATTGAACAGTCAATGAGTATGAAAACGTGTTAAGTGCAGCGGAAATGAACAACAAACTTTATAAACACAATCAAAGAGGAAAATAGTTTGATAAACACATGATTTGCATTAGTCGAAAGATTACAAAGTCAATCAAATGATTACAAAGCATGATTACAAGCTAAGCTCCCCCTCAGCCTGATACCCCAAGGATGGTTGCACACAAGATGAAAGGATTGGACTAGAGGAGAAGAACTCGCTCAGTCAATCAAATGTAACAGTACAGGGTACTGTTACATTTATAGGCAAACCAAACCACTGGTGTACCTCAGCTGACGTCACCATGAAAGTGACGTCTAACAGCCTAACAACCTGTATCTACTGTCCTTATACAAACACTGCTAAACCTAACCACTGACTACACATAAAACAGATAATTCACTAAACAGCTGCTTTTCCTTTATGTCAGTGCTTTACTCAAGGTTGATCAGTCCTTGACAGGGCAGTGTTGTGTTGTGTCATCAGCAGTTTGTACCAGCAGTGCTTAGTTTCCAGCAGTCTTTGAGCTTCATCAGTAGTTATGCTGAGCAGCAGTCGTATTCGGACAGTGGATATAAGTCCATCAGCTGTTGTAATCACTTTCAAGGGAGAAGACTTAGTATAAACAGCTGCTTATTGTGAATCCACTGTTGTGACCTGGTTTTGGCTTTACATTATCTGTTCCTCTGGTAGGGTTCAATCCCAACAATCTCCCCCTGGAACAGATAATGCCAAAACCTGTCATTATTCTGGATCTTTATTGCTCATCACAAGTTCCCTTGCTTTTCTTTTGAATTCTTCTTCAAATGCTTTGGAACTTGTATCATCTTCATCCCGGCACAGTGTAAGTTCAAGGAGATCCTGCAAATCTTGAACACTAAGGCCTAGTGCTTCTTTCCTTGATTTGTACTTCACCTCTCCATTGGATCTGACCAGAGTCAATACATGGGTCTTTTGATCAGAGAGCCACTTTAGTACTTTTAAACCCAATGGATTTCTTGGAAGAGATTTATTTGAAGATGAGCTTTGAGATATTGGCCTTGAGAAAACTTGCAGACTTTCAGACATTCTTTTGAAAGCCATTTCAATGACATCATTTGCTGCAGCTATATCTTCTACAGTTTCTTTTTCAATCAGCTCCTGCCTTTCAATGTCTGTCATGTCTGTTGAAGTGTTTGGTGATGCAGGTTTGGTTAACATCCTTTTAAAAAGGTTTTGAAGTTTTTCTGAGCTTTCTTCTTTTAGACCCATTTTCATGATGGATTCTGTGAAGTACTCAACCTCCTTTTCTTTCACCTCTTCACTGGTCAACTGTTCTTTTTCTTCTTGTTTTGTCACAAAGGTAGACCGGAATAGTGTTTTGAGGTTTTCTATCTGCTGTTCAAGCTTCATTCTTTGTTCATGCTTCTTTGAGGTGCTTGAAACAGTTATCTTTCTTTTCTTTAGCCTTTCATAGGCTTCATCAGTCTGCTGTTTTGACCATTTTGATATGGCTTCAGCAGTGTCCATTTTTGCATCCACCAGCTACTTTTTCTTTCTCTTATACTCAGCAGTTAGATCAGCAATGAGCTTTTTGAATTTGTTCCAGTTTGGAGCATTCTTCTTCTTTGTAGGATCATTCTTGATTTTCTCAATCCTTTCTGCCTCATGCTTTAGAGCGACTATTGGCCAATCTTCGAACTGTTGTTCTTCAGCAGGATAGAATTTCTCTTTCATGATGTAAGCTAGATATTGTTTTCTTAACTTTTTCTTTTGATCAGCCTTTTCTTTGATTAGGTCTTGTGCAAACTCTTCTATCTGCTTTACTTTTGTGAAGTAGAACTCCAGTCTTTTAGCAATGCCATCTTCGCTTAAATGTTCACGTTCACTCTCAACTTTAGCTCTTAGTTTAGCTTGCCTTGCCTTGATTTTGAGGTAGTCATCCATATCATCTGGTGGCATGTAACCTATGAGTGAGGAGAATCTTCTTTTTGAAGGATCTTCTTCTGTATAGAATTGCCTCATCTCATTTTTGATAGCTTCAAGTTCCAGTGGATGTTGTGCAGCATTAGGATCATGTAAACCCTCATCGGCAGAGATTGGCTTTCTTTTTCTGTTGAAGAGCTTTGGTTGTGATGTAGGAAAGGTGAGAGCAGTGGTGGATGACTGACTAACAGCTATTGAAACAACTGGTGTCTCAACATCTGTTGTCATTACAACTGCTGATATGTCAGCAGTTGTCTTCTGCTCTTGAGCAGGGGATGATGGTGGTGAGGTAGTTTTTGATGATGGTGGTGGTGGTGATGAATCACCATCTGATATGAGATTCTTTCTCCTCTTTAATGAAGA
Source organism: Helianthus tuberosus (assembly GCA_030545235.1). Classification (NCBI taxonomy): domain Eukaryota; kingdom Viridiplantae; phylum Streptophyta; class Magnoliopsida; order Asterales; family Asteraceae; genus Helianthus; species Helianthus tuberosus. Next base: position 31,212,793 of record CM060376.1, on the reverse strand, counting down.
AGGGGCAGATGATGTTTTGGGTGGATCAGTGGTTTGAATGATGGAGAGTGTCTGACAAACAACTGTCGAAACAACTGGTGCTTCAACCGCTGCTGTCATTACAACAGATGTTGTAACATCTGTTGTCTTTTGTTTTATGACAGGAGACAGTGGTGATGGTGTGATTGTAGATGATGGTGGTAGAGCAGTAGTTGTGGTGATATTTTGTAGAGTGGTGTGTGTTGAAGGTGTGTGTGTTGATGACATGGCAGCTGTTTGGCTACTGTCAGCAGTTTTTGTAACTACTGGTGTATCAGCTGTTTGACTAACAGGTTTTGAAACCTGTTTTTCCTTTTCTTTTTCTTTTTCAGGCTCAATACAAAGGCCATGTTCTATTCCTATTTTATTCATTTTTCCCAACAACTTGTTATTCTCCCCTTTTTGGCATTATCTGAAGGGGGTTAACAAGAAATGGTATGGAAGAAGGAACTTTGCCAGAGGCACTTTGAATGCTAGCCTTTATAGCCTTGATATCTGCTTGAGTGTCTTTAAACCTTGATTCCACCATGTTGGTCAGCATTTGTACTTGAATAGCATGCTTTTTGTCAGCCATAAGTTGTTGTGCTTCAAGCATGGGTTGAAAAATATTCCAAAGCTCATTTGCAGCATATGCATGTTGTGCAGGTGCTTGAGCAGGAACATCAGTGGCTTGTGCTTTTTGAGCTTTCAAAATCTCTTGCACCATAATCTTTATTTCAGCAACTGAATCTTCAAGTTTGTCAACTCTATCCGTCAATTCCTGATATTTTGAATCATCACCTACTTTAGTAGGATCATCTGAGTCCCCACCAGCAGTGGTTATATCAATGTTTGACTTAGGAACTGAGTCCCAAAAATCACCCATTGATGTCCCTTGTTCTTGGTACTGGGGACTTCTTTCTTCAGCATTCGATAAACCTTTGATGGTACCAGTGGTTAGATCCAACTCACTGGTGGTTACCGAGGTTGCCATGGAAGAAATTGCCTTCAAGGGAGTCTTACTTATGAAACAACTGTCCAACTGAAGATCTGTTGATCCACCAGTTGTAGTTGTTGCTCCACTTGAACTACCACCGAGAGTTACTTGTAACTCAGGGGGTGTAACCTCCTCAATTGTTGCTGGGATAGCAGGAGTAGTAGCATCAGACCCAGTCACTTGTGGGAGTATACTCTCAGTGATAGGTGATAGAGAGGAACTGGTATGTGTCTGAGCTATAGCAGCTGCATGCAACAAGGGTAGCATGGATTGTGGCATTATGATTGGTGAGGGTATAGGTGTTGAAAGAGACATGTCCTTGGGATCAGGACTGAGGAAGATGGATCCGAGTGGATTCAGAGCTTCATATTGTGGTGTCCCTGTGCTTACAACCTGATCCTTTTGTGAGGATGCAGGAGGAGTTTTAGGCAAAGGTGGAGATCTTTCTACCAACTGCTGTGAGGAAGTAGCAGCAGTGGTTTGTGGTGACTTTTGTGTTGTCATAGGCATTTCCTCTGGGATCTCATCTTCCAGAGTTGCCTTTGTTTTGGGTTTGGTGGGTTTTCTGGATGTTTTTCTTTTGGTCTTTTTGGTAATATCAGGTGTGGGTTTCAGAGCAGTGGTTGTGCTGCTCTGATCACCTGGAGTAGTGGGCTCAGCAGAAGTTGCCTGAGGATCAGTGGCAGTTTCTAAAGTCTGCTCAGGCACCTTTCCTTTTAATTTTATTGGTGCCATCATTCTTGAAAATGTTTCGCTTGTTAAACCTTTTATTTGAAAATGGACACCTTGTTTGGGCAAATTTTCATCTTCTTTTACAATTTTTTGTTTAAAATAATAGGTAAGAAATCTTGGAAATAGAAGAAATGATTTGCTAACAACATTCTTTACCATGTCATTGAAGATCTCCTGGGAATAGTTGTAATCTTTATTGTTTAAAATAGCATAACCCAGGCATTGAATCTTCAATGGTATTTCGTTAAAAGATGTTGTTTTATTAAAAACACAACTCACAAGTGTGTGAAACAAAAATCTGGGTGCAGATGGGAAATACCCCTTTTGTAGGGTATCTACCTTTGACTCTTCTGCATAACCCCTTTTCAGAAAATCAGCTTTTAACTCGTTTTTGTCAAAAGAAATTTTACCCTTCTGATCATCAAGTTTGAAGACTTCTGAAATTGTTTGTGGAGTGATTTGAATCACTTTACCCTGTATCGAGGAGTTTATGGCGATGATTTTGCCGTCTTGTTTTTCAAGCGTCGCCTTTTTCCAGAACTCTCTCTGGGTTTGCAAATAAATGGGAGCATCTGCTGTCAACAAAGTTTTGTACTTTGATGCAGATAATGTATCAAGGATGGAGTCGAAAGTGTGGTTATCGGTAGGTTTTGTGAGCAAACCCAGATAATTATGTGGAGATTTGTATGGTATCTCAATGGGTTCTTCGGCCGTTTGAGCGACCTCTTATGAAGGTGATGGTGATTTTGGTTTTGATTTTGATTTTGACTTTGAATTTGTCATTTTTGCAGAGAAGAACAAAGAATGATTTTGGAGATTTTTGAGAAGAAGGATTGGAAACTGCTTTGAGAAGAGAATTTTGGAATTCAATTCGACAGTGTAAAACCCTGTTTGGGGGTTTAGGGCAGGGTTTTATTTAGAGAAAAAGTGATCACTGATGTGGCAGCGGTTATTTTGATCTGAGGGCTAAAAACTGACCACGTGTCAAACACTGATGAAACGGATGAAGGATGGAGAACAGTTGTTTTAAGGGCCACTGACGTATCAAGCATCAGTGATTACAACGGTAAAAATTGTGAGCAGTGGATATTTTTACTATCAGTGGATAGCATATCAGTCGATAGGACACTGATTTTGAACATCAGTACTTGTCAAGAAAGTGAGGGATCAGTGGTTAACTTTCAGCAGTGGACAGTGTTTAGAGATCAGACGTTGGAACAAAACAGTGGTTAGGGTAAATGGTACAGATTTTAAGAACACGTATTCCAGCAACAGTTTTGAGAATTTTTATTCCAGGTTTTGCCACAAGTCAATTTTGAAGGACAGTGGTTTAGTACCCTGGATGATGAAAACTTTATTGCTAAGGCAACTCATTTTTGTTTAATATTCAATTAAAACATGAGTACCCTAGTAATTCAAGCATAGTTAGCAATCAACCTTTGAAAACAATTTAAGAGCAAACCTAAGTATGACATGATCTTGACATATGTACCATTTCCTTTTGACCCATATAAGAGAATAATAATACCAACAAAAATAAGGTATTATATCCTGACAGGAACTGAAACCATTGCCAACAAAAACAAGCAACAGTTTCAAATATATTATTCCAAAAAAAAAAATGAACAATATATCCTGATTATTCGAGAAAATCCTTTTAAGAAAAAATGGTTAAGGATTTTCTGAGAACAACATCAAAAAGGATCTGGTATATTTTCAAAAGAAAACATAATCATATCATTCTCAAGTTATTGAAAATGGTCAGTGGTTTGAGATATTGAATACATTTTGACCACTGTTAAGGACCATTTGATTGTCAGTTGATTGCAAACATGGTTCTCTTTGAAGTTCATTCACTGGAATCAAAACCTATTGAACACACAGTTGCTTAATGACCATTTTTACCCTAAACTTTGACTCATAAGTGTTTTATGTTTATACTCTTTTCTTTTGACATCAAAAATTTGAGATAAACACACTTCTGAGTTTTTGTGAAATATCTTCTTCCCTTTTTACCCTTCCCTAATCATAAGTATTTAAATACTTACTGAGGGGTATTTATTGAAGGAGTACCTGTTCCAGAATCATTTTGTAGTAATGTTTTGAGAGATTTGGTCATTTCTGCACATGTTTATGCCAACCTTCTCATTACCTATGATCCGGACATTTTTTACTCCTGATTTTCTTAATGTATTTTAACATAGTCGATTTTGTCCTTCTGAAGAACTCAACCTGTTTTCAACACATAAGGTCTGAATGACTAAAGTTTTGCTTTCCCTCTTTTTATGTTAGCAAAACACCAATGTTTTTATGAACATAGGTTTTGTTAATCTGAGGTTCATACTTTAGTATTTATGAAAACATCACAAATTACACATCAACTTTTGAAATCAATTTTGAAAATATGAAATGATCCCACAGTTTAACAGATATGTTTTCAGATCTGAAAACTATGAGTGGCTTATGCATGATATCACTTGTTGTGTGAGATTTGTGTGTCATGTGACATCTTGGTTGATGTACAGAGTTTTTGAATAACCATTTTGATCATGATTTACCAGTTACTCTGTTTTTCAACTGAGTACAACCGACCTTGGTATCAATGAATTTTGAGCTGAACTGTTAAGTCAAATTGATTGTTAGATCGAATTTGACTGTCCAGGCTCTGATACCAATTGTTAGGATCGGAGGCTCTCATGATTGTGTTTGTTTGTGTAAATTGAACAGTCAATGAGTATGAAAACGTGTTAAGTGCAGCGGAAATGAACAACAAACTTTATAAACACAATCAAAGAGGAAAATAGTTTGATAAACACATGATTTGCATTAGTCGAAAGATTACAAAGTCAATCAAATGATTACAAAGCATGATTAAAAGCTAAGCTCCCCCTCAGCCTGATACCCCAAGGATGGTTGCACACAAGATGAAAGGATTGGACTAGAGGAGAAGAACTCGCTCAATCAATCAAATGTAACAGTACAGGGTACTGTTACATTTATAGGCAAACCAAACCACTGGTGTACCTCAGCTGACGTCACCATGAAAGTGACGTCTAACAGCCTAACAACCTGTATCTATTGTCCTTATACAAACACTGCTAAACCTAACCACTGACTACACATAAAACAGATAATTCACTAAACAGCTGCTCTTCCTTTATGTCAGTGCTTTACTCAAGGTTGATCAGTCCTTGACAGGGCAGTGTTGTGTTGTGTCATCAGCAGTTTGTACCAGCAGTGCTTAGTTTCCAGCAGTCTTTGAGCTTCATCAGTAGTTATGCTGAGCAGCAGTCGTATCCGGGCAGTGGATATAAGTCCATCAGCTGTTGTAATCACTTTCAAGGGAGAAGACTTAGTATAAACAGCTGCTTATTGTGAATCCACTGTTGTGACCTGGTTTTGGCTTTACATTATCTGTTCCTCTGGTAGGGTTCAATCCCAACACTAAGAAAGTGTCCTCATCACGGTCTAGCGGTATGGCAACAAGTATCCACTTTCTACAATGGGTTGTTGCCACACACAAGACAAACACTTGACTCAAGCTCCGGGGGACTTTTAGGTAATCGTCGCCCAAATGAAATATATAATCAAATTGAGGAAATTGCTCAAACCAATTTTCAATGGCACACTCCCCGAGGTAATAAATCTATTGCCCCGGGCGCCCATAAGGTTGATGAAAGCACCTCTTTACAAGCCCAAATCGAGGCCCTCTCTTCAAAAATAAAAAAAACTAGAAATGACAAAAACGGCCTCGGTTATGGCTTGTGAAGGGTGTGGTGGGCCACATGAAAATTGGAGTTGTATGAAAGAATTAGATGAACAAGCAGAAACGGTAAACTACATTGATAATAGACCTAGGCCGTCGGGTCCTCCAACGGGTACCTACAACCAAGGATGGCGTAACCACCCAAATCTTGGTTGGAGAGATCCCGACAATAGTAGTAACCAACAAAACCAACGAACTAATTTTCAACAACCACAAAATTTCTCTCAACAACAAGGTGGAAGAGAAAGGCTTGAAGATACCCTATCTCGCCTCATTTCCGACACCGAAAAGAAAAACTCGGATCGATTTCAACAATTGGAATCGAATTTTAGAAATCAACAAGCTAGCATTCAAAACGTTGAAAAACAATTAAATCAACTAGCTCAAAATTTCTCCGAGAGACCACAAAGCACGTTACCGAGTAATACCGAAACCAACCCAAAGGCGCAAGTACACCTCATCACGTTGAGAAACCGAACCGTGGGTCCCGAGGATGAGCCCTTACCACCAATTGAAGGAAGTCAACGCCAAAGCACTACTTCACCCACACCTCAAACAGAAAAGGCTCCTTCAACAAATCAAGAGTCCACCAAGACTCATCCAATTCCGTACCCCGGTAGATTAAATCGTCAAAAGACCGATGAGCAATTCGCAAAGTTCGAAAGTTTACTAAAACAATTGCATGTTAATATTCCTTTTATTGAGGTCCTAACCCAAATGCATAAATATGCAAAATTCATGAGGGATTTCCTCACTCACAAAAGGAAAATTGAATCATTGCAATTAGTTAACTTAGGCGAAGAATGCTCAGCTTTAGTACTCAACAAACTTCCACAAAAGAAAATCGACCCCGGGAGCTTCACAATTCCTTGCTCAATTGGGAAGTCCCCCGTCCGTAATGCTTTAGCCGATCTTGGGGCTAGCATTAACCTCATGCCCACGTCAATGTTCAAGCGACTCGGCCTAGGAACAACAAGCCCTACAAAGATGAGCATACAACTCGCCGACAGGTCCGTCAAATTTCCACAAGGTGTCGCTGAAAATCTGCTGGTCAAGGTTGACAATTTCGTCTTTCCAACCGACTTTGTCATCCTAGACATGGAAGAAGACACCGATGTCCCTCTCATCCTCGGGAGGCCATTTCTAGCCACCGCCCAAGCAGTGGTGGATATGAATGACGAAACTTTAACATTGAAGTTTGGGGATGAGGAAGTAAAATTTGAAGGTGGAAAGAAAGTAGAGGAAGAAGATCCGGTCAACTACATGAAGGTCATAGACTCAAGCTTGGATGACGCTCTCCGACGGTGCAACATGGGATGCAACACATCCCACTTGGGTAACATGTGACCAGGCTTTGGGTCTAGCCAAGGACCCTTATAAACGTGGCGCACCATGGAGGCATTCCACGGAACTATCCTTAGTTTAGTTTAGATTAATTTTCTTGTTTTCTAGTTAGTTTTAATTTTCAGGAATAAAACACACTTGAGATGGCAAAGGATGCAAGGGAAACTTGAACCAGCACTCTATGCGGGAAAACAGAACCGTCCGACAAATTTCTTCGTTTACAGTAAGTTCGGCACGGGCCGTGTCCACCCAACACGGCCCCGTGCTGCACAGTCTGCAGAAAAAGACCCAGTTCAGGTAACTGGACACGGGTCGTGTTCACCCAACACGCCCCCGTGTCCAGACTTCTGTTTCTCTTGTTTTAATTTTGTTACTGGTACTTGAACACGGGGCCGTGCCCGGATCACACGGGGCCGTGTTCAGCGCCCAGTAACACAAAATTTTTGCTTTCTACACCTTTTTACACATTCAATCAACCTAAAAACTTATTTTTGGGACACATTGAGGACAATGTGTAATTTAAGTGTGGGGGGATGCTAAAACCTTGAATCTTGCAAGTCCTAAATACAAGCCTTACACAAAACCCTATTGGAATTGCTAATCACCCCAAAATTTTTTCAAAAATTTTCATTTTTTTTACTTGTCTAGGTTTAACTCGGGAAATTCAAGTTCTTAAAAAGGTTATATTTTTACAAATTTACAACCGATAACGTCGTGATAAAAAGAACCAACATAAGAAAATTATGAAAAGGCATGACAAGCTTAGTTAAAATTTAATTATATATACTTGATCACATAAAAACCCATTCCCACAAAAGTGAGTTTTGAGCCTTTATTGAGCAAACACTTACATATCATTTTACTAAATGCTCATTTTCGTTTCTTGTGTGAATAGCCGCTTGGTTCTTACGACTCTAGAACTTGCCATGACGATACATTCCCGGTCCTTACCAACTTAAACCCGAGTAAGTAAAATGATGGAGGCATTAGGACTAACCCTTTTTATTTCTACACCATTATTTTTTTTTAGCACCTACCCAAAATCCCCCTAGTTAGCCCCTTTGAGCCTAAACATTTTCATTTCATAACCCAAACCAAACACCCTTTTTACCCACCAAAACCTTTTTCATTTTTTTAACCCTTTGTTTTAGTAACAAGTTCGGTTCTTCATATGACTTTTCAAAAAAAAAATTGTGTTGATGATGAAGCAAAAGAAAATAAACAAACAAGTTCATCAAAAATAACTTTGTTTGAATAAATAGCTTCATCAAAATAAAAGTTACAAAAATAGAAAGTCATACGAAAACCGACACTTGTTACGCTTTTCGCCCTTTTTCTACTAACCACTAACCACCAACCCAACCACCTACCTTTAACCCAAGCCTAACCCTTAACCCACAAAGTCCTCTTGATATTTACAAAGGTATATAAGTTAAAAAGGAGGAGGATTGATGGCTTGGCAAGCCTATGGTAGGAGTAAGTTCCATGCCGCTCTCGAGTGATCCACAAAAATACATTTTCGGCCGAGTGTTGAGTGATCCCCGTGAGGTATGTGAACTTGTATATAAATAGAATTTTACAAAGGCATGTTATGCCCTAATAAGTAGTTTATCTTATGAAAAGTTTTAAATAAATCATGACGAATAGCATTGTAAATAAATAAAAATAAAAATAAAACTAAATAAAGAATCTTGGAAATCCCGACACTATACGACAAGCCCAAAAAGCTTCTTTTCTATCCATTCCATTTGGGAGTGTAAATAGCCACATATTAAAGAGTTTTGCTTGAGGACAAGCAAAGATTCAAGTGTGGGGGTATTTGATGTGTTCAAAATGTAACATATAAATTTCATCAAATGAGGCATAAAACTAACCTTTTTTTAGTACTAATGTTGGAAAAAGTGTGCTTTTGTCTTCCTTTTGTATTTTCAGGATTAAATGAGCTCAAATTAACAAAAGAAGCAAAAAGACATCAAAATCTAACATAAATACAAAAAAAGGAACAAGACGTGGCATGCCCGACCCTACAACAGCATCTTCCCAAGCAAAACAAGAGATCAGAAGCCTGAACACGCCCCGTGCTCAGCCAGCACGGGGGCGTGCCCAAGTGTTAGCAGAAAAGACAAAGTGGTAGAAGCTTCTATTGCCCTCCACGGGGCCGTGCTCAGCGGACACGGGGCCGTGGTCAACTATAAGATTCGCACAATCCAGGCAAATCTTCATAGTACAAAGATTCTTCTGCACACGGGGTCGTGCTCAGCGGACACGGGGGCGTGGTCAACTAATAAGACAAAGCTGCATTTAATGAAGAAAGAGAGGATGTGGACACGGGGCCATGCCCGAGCTTCTGTTCAGCCTATAAATAGAAGTGCTTGGCTCAAGCTCAAACCATCCCTTGGCACACCACCTCTCTCACACTTCACCCACCACCCACCACCACCATAACACCATCATCCACCACCATCATCCATTGTCCATCGTAGAGTGTGTGAGTCGTCTCGGGATCCAAGATTGATCGTAAGAGTTCTAGACAATCAAGGCCATGTTTGCCTAAGTCTCTTACATCACTTGGTTCAAGACAAAGTGTCTAGTGTAATACTTTTTATTTCTAATCTTTTGCACTTTTTATTTGGTTTTGTATTAATGACTATAATAACTAGTTGCTTATGTTGAAGGTGATCTTTCCTTATCGTTTGTCCGTGGTGTCTTGGCATTATTTTACTGTCTATATAAAATAAAAGATTTTCACCATTCATATCTCCACGGTCTATATGGAGGTATGTTGGCTATCTGGTCGGGGGTTAAGGGAACGGTTTGGTAAAGGTCTTGCCATTGTTCAGCGTTTAGAGGTCCTGCAATGGACCTGGATCAAATTTAGTAGGACCTCCTTCAATACTTAACGGTATTGGATGGCGGGGGTCCAAACTCTTTGATCCCCTCATAAGTTAACTACTATTAATACTATAACCCGGCTATTTAGGACTGTATCCCTGCTGACTCAGACTACTTAGTCGAGGGTAACGTCACCTCCAAAAGAGGGGCCTACCATAATTTGCATTAATAACTTAATTAATTATCTTCCAATAATCCACCCTTTTAGGATTGTATCCTTGCTGACTCAAACTACTGGGGTGAGGGTAACGTCACCTTCAAAAGAGGGGCCTACTACAATAACTAAGATAATCTCTTAATTATGTGCAAAAATGCGGAAATAATCAAAGGTTACACTAGATACGAGTCGGAACCAAGTGATTCATCTTGTCTATCTGTTTTTTTTATTATTTTATTTTTCAGCATTTAGTTAGTTTTTATTTTTCTTAGTTAAAACATTTTCCAAACTTTTTATTTTGATTAGACGTTGAGGATAAACCGGTACTAAAAGCTCTTGTGTCCTTGGACGACCTCGGTATCTTGCCAACACTATACTACGCTCACGATGGGTGCACTTGCCCATATGTGTGTTTAGTGTTAGTAAAATATCGTGTTTTATAAATTTAAAACTTGGCTAAAATAAGTGTTAAAGGGGCTTAAAATATACACCTAATATATATAACACTTCACACGCATCAAGTTTTTGGCGCCGTTGCCGGGGACACAAGGATTTTAAGAAAGTTAGGAATCAGCGGCTTAATCGTTTTTCTTATTTTTCAATTTTTTTTAGGATTTTTTTTTAGTTTTTCTGTTTCTGCAGAGCTCAGCACGGGCCGTGCCTGGTCGGACACGGGCCGTGCCTAGCATCATCACTGGCAGTTTTTATTTTCTGAGTTACAGAGAGCTGAGCACGGGGCCGTGTCGGTGCAACACGGGGTCGTGTCCAACTCCCAGTAATAGGGATCCAGAAAACAATTACTGTACCTCTGACCACGGGCCCTTCTCCTGGTCGTTCACGAACACACTGTGTTTGTGTGTGTTTTGTTTTTGTGTTTAATAATTAATCTTTTAAGTTATCCCACCTTTGGCCCCTCAAGTTTTGTTAATTAGTAAGTAGGCTACAACCTACTTATTTTCAACAATACTTTGTCTTGTTAACAAGGTTAAACATTCCTAGTTAACATAGTGAGTTCGATGAGGTTATAACCCGTTTTATTTAAGTCCTGTTAACTCGGGCTTCTTATAACCTTTATTTCCTCGAAAGCTTTTATTCATTTCTCTTTGTTTTTATTAGGTTTGGTTTATTTATTTAATCCTAATATTTATCGGGTTTACCTTTACCACTAACGGTATTTTACCCGTTTATTTTTGGTTAATTTAATATAATTAGCAAACCCGTTTTTGGGGTGTTACAGTGTGATTTGTAAATTGTTATACATTTAATTAGAAAACGTTTGTATTTACCTGTTTGTATGTTCATTGCGTATTACTGTGATTGCTTACGCTCATGCAATGGATTCCGCACTTTGCATGAGTTCCTGATTCTTAGCGGAAGTGATCATATAGACGTAAGGGACCTTACAAGTGGTATCAGAGCTTTCTCTTTATTGCATAGAATCATTCGTAGGCTGTGTGTTTGACGTTTTCCATTGAAATCCATTCTCGGTCTGTTTTTCTCTTCAATTCATGTTCAAATCATTCAGAAATGGCTCGATAGTTGCTAGGATTTGCTTAATGTTGTTCTAAAGTGTTCGACTCTTTTTATTATTTAACAATGAGAGCACACCAATACAAAACTCTAACCCTCCATTTATATTAAAATTCATTCTAGTCCTAACCCGACTCAAACTCTATTAAATAAATAAATAGACTCCTAGATAAACCCTATTAGTTTAAACTAATAATTATCTTTAAATAAAATAAAAAAATACCAAATAAATAATTCATGATAATTATTTTTAACCCGTCTTGATCTATATCTCTTCAATTCAAGATTAACTTTTTCACCCAGTAAGATTTGTCTAGGACAACCGTTCAAAAAATAAATAAAATAACAATTTTATTAATCAATTTTATAGTTACAACTTATAAGCAAACTGAAAGAAAATACAGTACAGGAAAAGTAACTAAACTAAGAGCATATTACAATGGAAATATAAGGAAAAACAAAAACAATGGTGACTGAGGCACGTGAAGATCACGCTTCCCTTAAAACAGATTTCGGGCCACCCAGGTGAACCCGTCTATTTCCAAGGGTACAACAGCCTAAGCAGATTGTACTGCCGGGATTAGCCTAGCACCTGAAAAATGCCTGAAACAAGAGTGCATAGAGATCCAAAATTAGGGAATTCGTTTGAAGTTGTGTGTTGTATGAACCATACGATTTTCAGTGTTGTATCTAAAACAAAGCACAAAGCTTTGTATTTATACTGATTAGAATTTGAAAATGATAACTCAATATTGAATGCACCATTCAATAAAATCAATTCTAGAATGCGCACAATGAATTCTGTAACTTATCATTTGACTGGTGGAATCTGAACAGTCTCTAGCTGACAACACCAGGCCAAGACACATCTAAAAAAAATACTAAAGGCGGCTCCAACGGCCTCAAAGCGCAACATTGCGCCCTCGTCCCGGTCCCGGGCGCGTGTCGGGTGCTTTGCACCCTTCTGGCTACCACTGGGTATGAGTTGTCACACAAGAATACATTTGTGTCGAGAAATCTAATTATAAATCCACAAAAGATTTATCTCTCCACATATGTGGGACAAACTCAATTTCCCACATATTTATGGTTTCAACACACAAACTTAATGCTTAAGATCTCTCATTCATCTTGACTTAATTATTAAATAATCATTATATTAACTTATAATATAATATTATTTATAAAATTTCCAACAATTTGAACTCCTAATCTTTGATTGTGAAGCACACCACTTAGCCACCAATATGTCCCATTGAGGGCTATTATATTATTGAACATATAAGCACACATAATTAATATTATTTTCATCATGTAAAACCCGGTTCCGAAACCGATTCGGAATATCCTACTCGGAACAAGTTCCTACCCTACCCGAACCGCAGGTATAGATCAGTTCCAGACCCGGCCGAAGAAAAAGGAACCGAACTGGCTCCACCTCTACCCAGTCAAAATCCGGACCTAAACCGGCCAGAACCCAAAAAAAAAACCGGTCAAAACCCGGTAAAAAACATGAACATCCCGGAACTGGTTGTTGACTTTGTTGACAAAAACTGGACCTGGTTACGACCCGGTTCCGGTTCTTAAAAAAACCCATTTTGTGCACCTCTATATGTAGAGGCCGAAGGCCCGAAGCAAACAGTCATTTTCCGATCAAATAAAATTCATTCTGGAATGGCAGGCCCAAGCCTGTTCCCTCTTTCATTTTGTTTAGCAGGATGTGGTCCAAAAAGCTAGCATGATCCTATTTTAAGCCCACAGAAGCTTGGCCCAATGTCCTGTTTCTTTCTTTCTTCTTCTGTGAACAGAAGATCTCCGCTCAGGGGCGGATCCAGGGGTGTTCTGGGGGTTCCCGGAACCCCCCCCCCCCCCCTCGGTTTGGAGAAAATGGAAAAAAATAGTGGAAACCGTGTATGATTTAGAAAAAATATTGAGAATTATTGAGAATCTACCAAAAAGAACCTGATGGAAAACATTCCTGGATCCGCCACTGTCTCCACTGCATTTTCTTATAGCAATCTGTATTTTATGTTACCAAAAACAATATATTTCTGATTTGCAAATCAAGCATAAAATCATCAAATATTAATTATGACACTTTAACCAGCAATTTCCCTAAAACAGTATATTTTGCAAGGAAGTTTAGATGTAGATTTTATTTAAAAAACAAGAGTAAATTACTTTTTGAGTCCCTGTGTTTTAGTGGTTTTAACCATTTGAGTCCAAAATCAAAATGTTTAATGCCCTGAGTCCCTAACCACTCATTTTATAACGTTTTGAGTCCCTGTTTTTAGTAGTTTTAACCAATTGAGTCCAAAGATATTATGTTGCACTTGTTTATAAAAGTCCACTATTAAATATCATGTTTTTTTCTTTTACAATTTTATAACACTTTTATGAACATAATCAAAGTAACATGATCATTTCATCATTTTGGATCTTTAACCTACACTCAAACTGACAAAAATTACCAATTGTCATTATGTCAATCATCATGTGCAAGAAATACATAATTTTCAAAACCATTAAAATAAACGAGTCAATTCCCACCATGGGCTGCCTCGAGCTTTATCATAACTGAGCTCAAGCTCTAGTTTCAGCTCGTTAAGTATAAACAAGTCGAGCCAAGCTGTGTTATTTAACTTCGAGCCTAAGCTCGAGCTGAAGCTGGCTCGAGCTGAAGCTGCTCAACTCAGCTCGCTTGTTAAGCAACCTTATTTTCAGCAGATGCAAACCGAGTCTCAAGTGGAAACTAAAGAAAACTACTTCTAATACAAGTAGGGAAATGTTTATAAAAAAGGATTGGACATTAAAGGTCGACATACACCTAGTTTTTTCAGCTGTAAATGCAACTCTAAATTCGTAAATCGTAATTGTTACAATACTATGATGGGAAATCAAGTCGTACATAACGCTCTCGCTTTTATAAACCGCATGGGTTTCGCAAGATGAAAACGCAAACCCGACTTCAAAAGCTTGAAGAAAAACCATCATTCAATTCTAAACACCGGGCACGAAAAAAAAAACTGGTTAATTTTTCTCTATTAAAACGTAGCATTGCCCCCGTTATGTACACGAGAGGTCAGTAAATGTTGTCACTATTACTAACCTATGATCGATATCTTATTCGACCTAGCTCACCACGATGACCTTGGGTCCGAACCAAAACTTGGCTCAAATATTCTTTGACCCGTGGCAAGTATATGACGCGGGTCAAACTCCAACTTTCTTCTAGAGATTTGTGACCATTTATCCCCATAATGGTCCATCCATTCCTTTTGTGTTGTGTAGTGAGGCAAGTATTGTTTCACTTCTATCTTTGACTCCTTACAAAAGTTTAAAATCTTTAAGTTCTCGTCACTCAAATGCTTCAATGTTAGCGTCTCTTCACCGTTATCCAATGCGGATCGAAGCAACGCCACCAAGTAAAACACGTCCTCGTTAGGTGTCACCACCGACGATCCTTCGTCCCACCTATAAAACAATATCTATAAGTTACAAAATACAAAAAAAAAAACCCTAATAACTACCAATAGTACTAGTATAGTATTATGTTTTGTTTTGGTGACAAATGTTAATGGTGAGTGGGGTCGAAAAAGATCCGAAAGATGTGTAATAAGTACAAGTGTTGATGCACAAAGTACAATTGGAATGTGTTGGATGCTAGAAGGAATGAAGAAGGTCCAAAAAGGGTGGCATAATCTGTACCAACCGCAATGTTTGTTGTACTATTATGTAACAGGACATGGATGATGAATTAACATCTCATCAATGGGTCCCAAATGGAAGATCTCATCTGACACCAGTATCTTCCCACTTGGACCATCTGTACCCGTTCGATCTTTTTTCTTGTTTGGTTCCGGGCAACAAACAAAGACACAACACCTTATATGCTGTACTTTTAACTTTTAAGTCTTAATTTATGTTCGACTTGCAACACCATGATCTCATGCATACACATAATACTTACATACATATAATAATATATGTTAAAAACCGGGAAAATCTTCGTTATACATAATGAATGGACCACATAATAAAAGTAAACCTTCTTATGTATTACATTCAAAACATTGTGTATATGTGTTATACGGTTCTAGCTAGAGGTGCACAAACTGGCTCAAACCCTAAACGAGTTCACTTGGTCAACGAAAGTCAAAACCGGGTTGAGTTTCAAACCGGTTTGGGTTTTGTTCTGAACATAATATTGTTTCTGAAATAAACGTGAAATAGCGGGTTAAGAAGCTTACTTGTTTTTGTTCATGGGATAGATGAGGATGGGCCCACTAGTTTTATTGCCCAAAATGCCCTTAAAAACTCCTTTATCAAAATCATCAATTCTGGATTTGGGTACAAACAGGTTAAGCCATGGGTGAGGCACCTCCCACAGGCCCTTGGACCGGAGTTTAAGTTCTGCAGTGTGAACCCGGTCCAAAAAGTCCACATATGGGAGGTCAGTAGTAAACATTGATGCTGGTATATAATTTAATTTCTTCAACAAAGCTTCCACTTCCTGCAAACAATTAACAAATCAAAATACTAATTAATTAAAGTACAACAAGAAAAACCCTGGATTTGCATAAAGTTATTAATATTTTTTTGTTAATTTATTTATTAGAATAATTTAAAGAAGGAAAGTACATTAAGAAAACAGCTACCAGACACTTTTTTTGTCAGAGGATAAGTCCAGTTACTTGTTTAATTAAATAAAAAATCTGATTAATAATTTATTAATTTAGGTATTGAATTATTAGGTGCAAATAATTTGGTGGTTGGACGGCGTGAATCATATCATACCGAAGTTTGTCGTGAATCATCGTATGATATAAGCGCATAGATCACACAAGATCTTCTATGTTTTCTTGTGCCATATATATTTTTGTTTAATCATATAATCCAGGTTTATTACGTTGCAATGTGTACAAACCTGAACTGAATAATGACACCCTAATTAAAAACCATGTCACACTTATACAAAGTACAAAGAAGAAAAAGACTAGTTGAAACTAGTAGTCCACTTGCCTAATATATATATATATATTAAATCACTTATGTTTCACGAATACTCGTAGAAAAAGCCGAATCTGATGGGCAAACCCTAAACATTAATTCAGAAGTACGAATGTGTGACTAGTAATAGATTCTTTTATATGTGATTTATTATAAATTCCTTTTGTAGTTTCTAAACGTGAATTTTAGTAGGTGATATCTGCTCAGTTACTTGAAACTGATCTCATTATCATTTACCCGCATCGAAATAAAAAAAAAATGTCGTATTATATAATCTTTAAAATGTATAATAAATAGGATTTAGAAATTGTTATACAGTTGAAAATATGAAATATATCATTGTAAAAACTTTAGAAAAATTTGGTGTAATATGAAGATCGGTACTCAAGTAATGAAAATCCTAAGTTATATGTATTTACTCAATTTTCTTCTTTAAACTAATGTGAGAAGAATTCCAAAATACTTTAGATATATATTTTTTAAACTATGATAAACTGATAGCTTTTAATGAAGAATCCAACTCTGATAATTGAAGATCTTGTAGATTTCTTGGTAGGGGGAAAAAGATTTGGTTATATATTTATGGTATAAAGATCCAAACACTGCTTTAAATTTGCGATGCTACAATATGGTTGCATGTTACGTTCGAATCGCTTTTCACCTTTTAACATGAACTTTTGGTACTTTTTGCAATATTCACATGCTTCCCACTATAGGTAGCAATTTTTCATTAAAAACTAGTTTACAAATCTGAATATATATACATATATAATTTTTTTAAATGGGACCAAGTCATTTTATTTGTAAAATTCATTCCATTATAATAAAACTATCCATTTTTACCCAAACCTATTTTGTTCCTGACTATGTAATAAATACGCGATCTATAAAATTACCAAAAATGCCCGCACCTATTTTGTTTATGACTTTGTAACAAATACGCAATCCATAAAATTACCAGAAATTAATTTACCTGATCGATTGCTTCAGGGTTCGCCCCGTCATGGTAATTCTTGGTGATTTCTAAGCAATACAAGACATTGCCACCGGCTCCAAGAGATGTGATCTTGACCGGGTTATTAGGGGAAAAGAAAGACGATCGCCAGTTGTTGATCAACCCTTCGTCTACAATAACGAAACCCTCAATGTAATCGAACTTTTGCGACTGTGGTTGATCATGCAAAGATATAAGATACTCTTGATCATGCGTAAAAGCCGAGAAATTCGAGTACAGAACCCTAATCCATCTAACCTGGTAGTTAATCAGACAAAATTAATGTTAATTAACTTACATCCAATAATAACAACAACAATATTATTGTGACAATAAAAACAAGAAGCATCAATCTTTGAATATGATATCTTGACTCCATATAGTGTATATAGTCACAAGGCATATCACATCACATGGTCCAAAACTGTAACCTACGACTCACACCCCGAACCCACATCTTGTATTATTGTGTCGGTGACCCGATACATGGATCTATCTGGTGTCATAATTTTTTTAGAAAAGTTGCAACTTTTTTATAAACTAATTTCAAGATTAGGGTTAACCAAACACATACCATTTGAGGAGATGGTTCCAAGGCGATCCGGGCCCGGGTTATGATCCCGAACTGACCCAACCCGCCAAGCACAGAATGAAACAGTTCCGGGTTTTGATCCATGGAGCATGTCAATATATCACCTCTTCCTGCTCTTCGTTTAAAAACAAACAATTTTTTTACAAAATTATACATTGCATGAAAAGATTTATCATCAATATCATATGTATGAAGAAGCCGGTTCAAACTAAATTATTGTGAGAAAAAAATAAGGAATCTAAATTATTTAAAATTACTACTGTTCATTTTTTTTTTTAAAAGGAATCTAAATTATTTAAAATTACTACTGTTCTTTTTTTTTTTAAATATTATTGCATGCAAATGTCTATTAATTGTTGATTAAAAAACTATTAAAGTAATCTGTCCTAATGCGTTTTAAATTTTTAACGTTTACTTACATATATAGTGCAAGAAATATACTTACACATGATCTACACCTGCTTAGATTATAAAAAAATTATGTTTATATATGCTTTTAGAATATTAGAATGGATAAATATTCAACCATTTATAAGTTTTAGAATTGAAAATACGAATGACAAGAATTTGTTTATATATTCTTTTAGAATGTTAGAATATATAGAAGAATAAACATTTACATCTCAACCATTAATTTGAATTCAAGATTTTCTTTTTATAATTGAAAATATGAATGATAAATTATGTGCAGATTTAGAAAACAAGAATTTCTTTTTACATATATATTTTTAAAATGGAGGAATAGAAGAATAAATATCTCAACCAGTTTCTTGTATTTTAATTTTAAAAACTTAAAAAAAATATATGAATAATTTATTTTATTTTATTTTTTCTATTAACACTACACTTTGTAAAACACCCTACAGAATACGCTACAAGTAACCGTCATGTTATGCATGAAGATAATCATAATAATAATAATAATATAACATACCTGTGACAACATCCAACTCATGAACATTACTAATCTGAGGCCCATGATTAAACGCTTGACCACTAATCCCAGCATTCGACAGTGTACCACCAACCGATAGATACAAATAATCAGTCCATGATTTAGGCGCAAGCCCATACTTTAAAGTAGACCTCAACACATCAATCCAAAGCTCCCCACCCCAAACATCAACATACATCAACTTCTCATAAACCACAACCGGAGTACCACTTCTTCCCGACCCGCTCATTTGAACAACAACACCATTTGAAGTTTGCGCCTGGCCGTTTATTGAGTGTCCGTGGCCCCGGGCGGAGACTGAGAATCCGGGTGCGGATTCGTATGCAAGTCGCAATAGTTTTGCGACGTCGCTAGCCGAGGTCGGATGGAGAACGGCCAGTGGTTCGGAACGGGTCAGTTTGCCGAAGTCCACGGACGCCGTTTTGAGATCGTGGGCATCCGTGGTTAACTGACCATGGATTCCGAACCGGAAGAGGTCTGTCGGGTTTAGAGTTAATCCGACTATCGTGATGAGACGGCAGATGGCGAATAATAGAAGGAGTTTTGCGGCCATGAGGTGGTGGTTGTGGTGGCATAAACCGGTGGGTGTATGGTTTTTGTTTTGTTTCACACAGTTGGTGTGTGTGTCTGCGGTGTTGGATTTTATGTCTAGGATATGAGACACAAGTTGTAAATTTATAGAACAATCGAAAAGGAGGGGACTTTGGTGGATAAACACGTGCGATTGTGTTCGAAGGTGTGTGTGACACGTGCGAAGTGCGAACATTTTTTTTTTAACTTTTTCAAACGTAAGTAGAGTGTTTTGTTAAGAAAAATCTAAATTAAAGATGGTTAAAAAGTCATAAAATAAACGTCAATGACCTGGTGGTAGAGTGGTAAGAGAGAGACTTAATGTTTCAAGTAATCCAGGTTTGATTTCTATCGTTCCCAGACGAGATTGATAGTTTGATCCTTGAACTAATCGGTTTTATCTCATCACACTGTCATGCCTTCGGATTAGTGTTCAAGGGCTTCGGCCCTAGGTGAGGATCCTCGGTTTGGAGACAAGTGTATTCCGATATAATAAATTTCGCAAGTAACCCATTTGAAAGATTTGTCGGTTGTTCCAAAAAAAAAACAAAAAACTACATAAAAATGGCAGATAAACAGATAATAATATTAAGTTAAAAATTGTGAGAATAACATAGTATATAAGATGATTACATACTTCTTTCACTATTTTTCCCTCTTTCGTTAAATTTTCAATGCCTTATATGTAGGGATATGTTAAGTGGAGAACATCAGAAGGTGGTGAACCAGTAAATCATGAGTTTAACATATTAAATAAATAATAAAATTTCAATTTCACATGTAAAATATGATTTTTTGTTCCAAAAAAAATCAAAACTTATGCATGTATATGTAGAAGCCTTTTTAATAAAAAAAATTAAAAACTAAAAAAAATTAAAAATAAACGTTTAGAAAACAATTAAAAAGGTAAAAAATAACTTCTACGCATCTTTATATCTGCAAAAGCTTTTTTGAAAAAAAAATAACATTTTACATGTTAAATTGATTTTTTTTATTTGTTGAACAAGTTAAAACCGTGATTCCTCGATTCCATATTTTTTTAAGGTTTCACAGTGAACCTCAGACTTATATTATACAAATCTATACTCTATAATAAAAGAAACCATTTATGGGACACATGTCACTCATTGAAGCCATCTATTTTTTAGCTCATTAAAATATAAAATTAAATAATTATTTATGAAATATACGAAAAGATATCCATTTAATATATATAATTATTAAAAATATTGATAATAAAAAAAAGTCATGTACTCATGTTAGATTATATTATTATTTAAGATTTATACACTATTAGATTATATCATATACTCGTGTTAGATTATATTGATAATAAGGGCATCCGGGGCACTCTCGGGGAGAGGGTGCGGTGACCCCATTCCCCGATCGGGAACACCGCCGCCATCACCGCGGGGACCCGATTCGGGGAGGGGATTCGGCACTTGTTCACCGCGTTGAATTGGCACAATTTTTGAGGAACGGCTATTTTTAAACAGTCAAATTTAAAAAAAAAATCACTTTTTAAACAAATATAAATAACCACACCCACCACTAATTTTTTATACTCTCAAACCACACCCACTTCACTAATTTTTTATACTCTCAAACCACACCCACTTCACTAATTTTTATACTCTCAAACTACACCCACTTCAAACCGAGCAATGGAGAACCAACCCCGCGAAGCCAAGAAAAAAACTAAGGGACGGGGCTCGCAACCGTCTCGTGGTGGTTCGAGCGGTGCAAGTGCACAACCACAGCCCCCTTTCGGATATACTTCACAACCACCCCCATTTTTTTACCAACAACCTTCACACCCCTCCTTTTACAACACCCAACCACAACCCCCTTTCGGCTATTATCAAAATTTGTTATCAATGGATCCACCTCAATCCCCCGCCTTCGACCCGTATGGTTTTTGTTCCCCACAAGTTCCATATACACGAGAAAATGTTGAACGTCCTCTACCTATTCACGATGACGAGGACGAGGAAGTAGTGCCCAAAACTCCAAATTTGGGCGACTATAAAAATTACACCGGCGACGATGAATATAATGTGGATCAAGACGCCGGCAACGAAGAAGATGACGCTCTACCAACGGGAAAAATGGAGAGCCAAAAATGGACAAAGGTTTAAGAAGAGGCGTTGGCGAAAGCGTGGGTACATTGCTCTACCAACAAAAAAAGGGCAATCAACAAAACCGCGATAGTTTTTGGCGTAAGATTTTAAATCATTTTAACGACACCGTTGGTTAAAATGGGCCCAAGTCCCATTGTTGGGTGAGGAAGGGGAAGGTTCGGGACAAAAAAGAAAGCCCGTTGAGGTGGACCCTTCCATACCCGATATGAACGAAGACCCCTTGCCACAAAGAACACAACGGCGAGACAAGCGTCAAGCGACATCGTCCGAGGGAAGCTCGGCCGAGTTGGCGGCACAATTCAAAGAGTACACCACCATGAAAGAAAAGAAGCACGCGATTGAATTGAGGAAGAAAAGAGAGTCGTAGGCTCTCGAGCTCATATCGGAACAACGCGAGACGATGAAAAACTACAATTACGATCGAGATACGGAAACATTCATCAAGCCGCACGACGATGCTCCGCCAAATATGTTGCCGTTCATCCTCGCCCGAAAACGCGACATCGCTAACAAAAACGGGTGGCCGTGCGATTTCTAAAATTTTTATTTTCTAGTTTTAATATAATTTTTATTTTCTAGTTTGAATGTAATTTTAATTTTCTAGTTTGAATTTAATTTTTATTTTTATTTTCTACTTTGAAATGTCTTTTGTTAAATTTTATTTAATTTTTATTAATATTTTTTTATAAACATTGCATAATTACAACAAATAAAAAAACAAAAACAAAAAATTAAAAAACCAAGTCCCCTAAGAGGGGAGTGCCGCCATCAAATTAGGGTGTGATGAGAGTTTAAGAGGGGAGTTAACGTGGCATAACGTAATTGGGTGTGCGTAAGAGAGGGGACTCCCCTAATAGGGGAGTGCCCCTCTCACCCTAAGCCATCTATTTTTTAGCTCATTAAAATATAAAATTAAATAATTGTTTATGAAATATACGAAGAGATATCCATTTAATATATATAATTATTAAAAATATTGATAATAAAAAGAGTCATGTATTCATGTTAGATTATATTATTATTTAAGATTTATACACTATTAGATTATATCATGTACTCGTGTTAGATTATATTGATAATACACTATTAATAACTTACTTAGAAAATATACTATTACTATTAAATTATTATTTTTATAATATATTTCCTTAGATATAGGAATAGGTTACATTATAGTTTTATTATATCATAGACATATTTTTTTTTTAATATTTACGTTTATACTTTTACATTCAAATTTAGGCAATATATTCAAATTGTCTATGACTCTTTATAATCAGTAATATGTTTTAAATTTATTTATTTTAAATAAAATATTATATATTTTTTAAATATGTTTTATAAAAATAAGAATATGACTTAAGATGTAATTGTAAGGAGAGAAAAATTATTATTATTTAATATGAGAGAAAATGCAGGAAATCAAAATCTAAAATTAATCAGAACTCAACTCGTGTATTACACGAGGTTTTTTAAAGATATAACTTTTTATTATTTACAATGCAAAATTACATTTATTCAATCCGTGTAATACACGGGGTTTTTAAAGATGGAACTTTTTATTATTATTTACTATACAAAATTACATTTATCCAACCCGTATAATGCATAATGTATTTAAAAATATAACTTTTTTAATTATTTGAACTTTTTTTTATAAATTACGATACAAAATTACATTTATCCAACCCGTGTAATACATGAGTTTTTAAAAAATATAACTTTCTTAATATTTGATATATAAAATTAGATTTATTCAACCCGTACAATACACGGTGTTTTTTAAATATATAAATAATTTATTATTTAGTATTTTTTTTTCATTATTTGATGTATAAAATTATATTTATTCAACATGTACAACAATACACGAGGTTTTTAAATATCTAACTTTTTATTTTTTAGTATATAAAATTATATGTATTCAATCCGTGTAATAAACAAAGTTTTTAAAGATATATTATTTTGTTATTTAGTATATAAATTTACATTTATTCAGCCCGTGTAATACACGGGGTTCTAATCTAGTGTTTTTTATATTTTTAAGTTTGAAAAAACACGTGTCATAAGTGTATTACAAAACTGCACCTCTATTTATTCATCCACCTAAATTTTCGGCTTTTGAAAATGGAATATGTATTTGTGGTCCATAAAACGAGTTGTGTTTTTCATTTTGATCCTAAAAATTTAATGAATGAGGATGATTTTGTTTCCCCAAACATACCAACAGTATTGGGTACATATATTTTATGTTTTAATCGTCCTCTCGAGTTGTGTTTGACTTTGGTGATGATCGATCGCCGGGTCCAGACGGTTTTAGCTTTAAATTCGTTAAACACTTCTGGGAATTATTCAAGGAGGACTTTGTTAGTATTTTTGAGGCTTTTCATAATAGTGGAAAGATTAGCAATGGAAGTGGATCTTCTTTTATCGCGCTTATCCCCAAAATTCCAGACCCGGTTTCTCTTAATAACTACAGACCAATCAATCTTGTTGGAGTCATTAGTAAGGCGATATCGAAGGTTATGGCTAATCGGATGAGAATGGTATTAGATGGTGTTATTTCCGAATCTCAATCGGCGTTCATTAAAGGTAGATTCATATTGGATGGCCCCCTAATAGTTAATGAGCTTATAGCATGGATAAAGAAAAGGAAATCAAAAGCCTTCTTTCTTAAAATTGATTTCGAAAAGGCTTACGATAATGTGAATTGGAGTTTTGTGATCAATGTGCTTCATCAAATGGGTTTTCCAAGTAGGTGGTGTAGCTGGATCATGGGAATTCTCGAATCGGCTAGTTCTTCTGTTTTGGTCAACGGAGCTCCTACTTTCAGGTTCAACTGCGAAAAAGGTATGAGACAAGGGGACCCGCTCTCCCCTTTTTTATTTTTGGTTGTAATGGAAGCTCTTTCTTGTATGATAAATCGGGCTAGAGAACTGGGATTGATTAAAGGCATCGTTTCTCCTAATAACGGTCCGGTCATTTCTCATCTTTTGTACGCGGACGATGCTATCGTTATAGGGGAATGGTCTAAAAATGAAGTGGTTAATGTCGTGAGAATTCTCCGGTGTTTCCATGTGTGTTCGGGCCTTAAGATTAAGATCGACAAATCCAACCTTTACGGCTTTGGAGTTGGCAATGAAGAGATAGGGAATATGGCTTTAGAGGTGGGATGTAACCCGGATTCTACTCCGTTTAAGTACCTTGGTCTCATGGTGGGAGCCAACATGAACCGCATTAGCAATTGGAAACCGGTGTATGAAGTTTTTCGAGCTAGACTTGCTAATTGGAAGTCTCACCTTCTTTCGATCGGAGGAAGGGTGGTTATTATTAGAGCGGTTCTGGAGAGCCTCCCTTGTTATTACTTCTCGCTCTACAAAGCACCCAAAAAGGTTATTTCGGACTTGGAGGCCATAATTAGAAAATTCTTGTGGGGAGGTTCTTCCGAAGAAAGGAAAATGCACTGGGTTAATTGGGATCGTGTGTCACGTCAAGTTAAAGAAGGAGGGTTAGGCTTGAATAAACTTAACGAGGTCAACATTTCGCTTTTGTCCAAATGGGGGTGGCGTTACAAAACAGAGAAAAACAACCTTTGGAAACGTGTTATTGATGCGTTTCATTATAACCGGGTCGGGTGGGAATGTATCCCTTTTAAGAAATCTTTTTGTGGTGTTTGGAACAATATTGCGAAAGTCTTTTTGAAAACTAAGGTTGGGGATTCACATCTTCGGAATTTCATGACGGGAGAAGTTGGAGACGGCAACGACATAGCTTTTTGGTTGGATTGCTGGGCTGTGTCGGAGCCTCTCAAAGTTATTTTCCCGGATCTTTTCACGTTGGAGGCAGAGAAAAGATGCCGTGTGGCGGACCGATTCAATAATGTTGATGGTGAGCAGGTCTTTTCGTGGAACTGGAAAACGGTTTTGACTGATCCGGGGCTGAATAATAGAGTTGGGCAGCTCGAGACCTTGCTGTCCAACATTCAGGCTTTAGATGGAGGCGATAAGTGGAAATGGACTCCGGATTCGGCTGGAGTGTTCTCGGTTAAATCTGTTAAAAAGCTGCTGCGTGAGAACTCATCAAGCATAAGTGGTCATAAAATGGAGTGGTGCAAATGGATTCCTTCTAAAATTAACATTCATGTATGGAGAGCGGATCTGGATAGCATCGCAACAGCTGAAGCGTTAAGAAAAAGAAATATTCAGGTGGGCGATTCTTTGTGTCGACTGTGTGGATCGGATGAGGAAACTGTTGAACATTTGTTTATCGGGTGCTTTGTTGCGACTAACGTTTGGAACGGTATTAGCACGTGGTGCAACATTCCTAGCATCTTTGCTTTCTCGTTTAAGGATCTGTTGGAATTTCACTCGATTATTGGTGGGTCGGATAAAAAGAAGATTGCGGTTCAAGGCATCATAAGAATAGCGTGTTGGTGTATTTGGAGGGCCAGGAATAATTTGGTGTTCTCGAATAAGCCGGTGAGAATAGATAGCATTACTAGCGAGATCAAGGCATTGAGTTTTTTGTGGTGGTCGAATAGATCTAAGTTTAAAGGTATAGAGTGGAGGGATTGGTGTGCGTTTGTAAATATGTAATAGTTGTTGTTTTTTGGTTGTAGCTGTTTCGGTCGGCCCGGTTTGGGCCGGCTAGTTTGTTAATGAAGTTTACCTTTAAAAAAAAAAACTAATATGGTATAATGGAAATATTGGAATGAGACTATGGAAGGATACTCATTGAAAGTGTTGATTAAAGCATAGTCAAAGAGTACTTGTGTACAGGGGCGTAGGTTAGTAGGTACTGGAGGTGCATCCGTCCTCTCCAATGTTTCTGCTAGAGGTGTATAATTTTTTAATTTTTCGTCTAAAAATTTTACAATTATGTAGGATCGCCCCCTAATTATTTTGCCTTAATTTTTATAAAATATATATAAATCAAAGTAAAGTTTGTTAACACTTTAAATCCGATATCATTATATATATATAGAGAGAGAGAGAGAGAGAGAGTTATCTTGAGAACGCTAAATATTACGAGAACCGTGAGAACGAATGAGAACACCAATCAAAACTATTTTTTTTAATACAACCCTCATTAAAATTAAAATACAACATTAAATAATTCATTTCTCCTCTTAAAATCACTCTTATTAGATTTTTTACACATGTGTAAATATAACAAATTTACACATATGTAAATGGCAAACTTACACATGTTGTAATTTTTCTTTATTTACGAATTCACGTAAATTTAAACGTGTAAATTTAATTTCTAACATTGTATTCGGATAATAATGATAAGTGTAAAAATAAATTTTGAATTTGAATTTTTTTGACAAAGTTCTCATTGTTTTTTTATTCGTTCTCACAATATTTAGGGTTCTTATTTAAACCCTCCCATATATATATATTGTTTATTAAATAATATGTAGTTTTTTTATGTGTAAGAAGGAGTCTTTTGAATAAATGGAATTTTTTTAGTTTTATTTGGAACTATTATTATTTGACCCGATCTAAATCGGATAGCCGACCCGATCCGAAGTATTATGATAGGAAAAAATATTTGGGTCCCATGACTTTACGCCTCTTTAAAACTTTTGATCAATCTCTGTTATTGGTTGTGGATATATTCGTATATCTTATGGTACGGATATGTATATCGTAGACGTGTGTTACCAAAAGGCTATAAACATATCAACATTTATAGTTGGGAAATAAGTGCAAATATATTTTCACTATCTTTTGACACAACTAGCTAAATTTACATATGTGTTATATAAGTAATTATTACTAAGTTTGTGTTCATTTATGTGAGAGGTCCAATAACGCTCTAAATCCCGGGCATGAGCTTTATTCGATTTACATATCTATACTATCTATACTATATTATAATGCATGAGGGAGGGGTATTTTAAGATACCCAAAAAATAAGAACTTTTCCCCCCTTTATTTATAGAAAGACCCCTAAAATGAGGGTAGTTTGGTCTTTTAAACACTATTTATTTTTTAGCCCCTAAACTAATTATAATTTAGCCCCCCATCTTATTACATTTAAATCCCTGGGTTTTAACAAAATTATGGATAATTAGTTACACTTTTCCCCTCTCCACAACAAACTTATAATTTTTTACGTATTCTTGTCGTATCTTATAAACTATAATGTTTTAAAAAAAATACGAAGGTACCGTGACGATCTACTCATTTTTGTCGACGTTTTGGTATTTGTCTTGGGCAATATTGACGTGTGAATTAAAATGTACAAGTAGATGATGTGTTAGTGTACAAATGATTAAAGCCCGACATAGTTTTAGTTAACCTCACATTTAAAATAAAAATTGATTAAAAATTTCCTTTACAATTTTAAAACGTCAAACTGTGATGCATTTGGCTGTCCACTCATGCCCGCGTAGAATTCAAATTCAAAGTAGGCTATATTGGTGCGTGGCTTGGCAGAGAGATACCCTACCACTATTGCCGTTTTTCGCTTTGTTTCAACAACCATTTCTCTCTCTAAATCTTGAATCAATAAACTATTCTACTTCTGGCAGAAACAAATTCACAGATTTAAGATTGTTTCTTCTTCAATTCTAAATTATAGGGTTTTCCTTTGCAGATTTTGGAGTTCAATCTTTGGCCATTGTTCTTCAGTAATTGTTCTCCCAATCGGTTCCAAACCACTCAACTATTCGGGGTTGATTCGTAGTTGAATGTTGTGACTTTTATTGTCGATTATTTCTGGCGAATTTGGTGCAATGAATTTGGTCCTCTGATAATAAGGTAGATTTTGTTCCAACAATTCATGAAATTTTGTAATTTTGTTCACAATAGGTTTTGTTTTATGACATTTTGAGACTCAAATAATTGGTGTTCATAGTGTCAAGCTCTTAGGAATCATCATTTCATCTATGTTCATCGCCTCGAATCATCAGTTATGAAGATTTACAGATATCCGAACAAACAAAGCTTCATCGGTTCTGATCATTATTAAAGGTAATTGTTTATTTATGCCCCTATTTTTCTTAAAGATTCTGAGCACTTGAGTTTTTGCGTAAGTATTCTGTTAATTTTGCATTTAATTTTTCAGTTAATGTTGTTTGATTCAACTTGATTTCTTCTGCCTCTTATCACTTGATTTTTCTATAGTGTTTAATTTTTTGCCTTCATTTGCTCGACTGGTTGACACTTTTATTTTGTTTGGTTATTATGTTAGTTGAGCACTATATGTTATCATAATGACAGAAGTAATGTTTAGACTATCCACATCAAGGATGTTTGTAGGTGATTCTTGGCCTATGTGGAGGGCATTTGTGAGAGGGGTGGATTAGTGGGTGTTGTAGAGGATGACATGGAGGGTGTTCATTCTTAAGGATTCTTGGGGAAGAATGGGGAATGGTGGGTCCTTTCTTTTTTTCTTTTTTTTTACTTTAAAATTTAATAAAATAATTATAATAAGGTTGTTTGTGGGAAGGATATATATGTTATTGTTGTGGGTAAAAAGTGTTTGTGGGAAGAATAAGTGAAAAGCTGATGTGACATGCTTATTAGGCTGTTTGTATAAAGGATAGCCTTTCACTGATGCAGATAGTCTAGACTAACTATTTTGGCAACAAAACATAAAAAAACATGATGATCTCGAGGTCTTTTCTTATTATATCACTTTGTAATCATATTTTTCAGTATTAATTTTCTTATTTGCATTAATACAACCGTGGTATATTTCTCCTTACCTTAACAAATCTTCCCTGCCTCTGTAGTACTCATCCCCTGCCACTACAACTTGCGGTTCAACATGAGATTCAACAAAACAGCAACGGGTCAGTTTCCAAGCAACAGGTTTGTGAGTGTCATATATGTATATAAAGTATGCCAATGTATACTCTTAAAATATGTACTATATTATATTGGCATTTGATATGCAATCTCAAGAATTACACCTAAAGTCTTGACCCGAGTTGAGTTTTTCGAGGGCCTTCAATTAGTGATGTGGACAATTGTCTTTAAAATCATATGGAGTGGTGGAAAAGACTTAGACCTTGTGAGAGGTCTCAAGTTCGATCCCCACTTCCACCAAAGAGGAGGTGGGAAGGTTTTCCAAAGGTCTCAGGTTCGATCCTCTTTGGGGGACAATCAACCTGCCCGGCTCATTCAAGGGGCTTTGACTTGCGGTTTCCTGCCCGGGTGTGTAGGCTGAAACCTACAAAGGAGATTTCACCTGGGGGAGAACCCCGATCCTGGGTGGACGGGTTGCATGTACAGGCATGGCCCGGGGTGTAAGCGGAGCTCCACCGCTATCACCATTAGCCGTTCAAAAAAAAAAAAAAAAAAAAAAAAAAAAAAAAAAAAAAAAAAAAAAAAAATGTATCTTCCTTTTAATTGGGCTTTACCTTTGTATATATTATGATTGTCTTATATTATTATTATTATTAAAGGAATATAACCATACATTGTTATGCACTTAAATGAATTTAAATTTTATTTGGTTAATGACAAAGTACTTGATTCTCTTCTATTTTAAACATAGGTATATCTATTTGTTTGGAGATCTAAAGTACTGGCCTTTTATTTCTGAAAGCCATTCATCTGTTGTTGTCGATAAGGCCAAGGCGGCTGTATGAGGTACAATAATTACTTTTAGTTTTTTTTATATCTTTTTGTTCTTACCAGTTTTGCAGTTTTGAGTTATTGTAATTTATGTTTATGATGTGTTGTAGTTCAGAACAAAACCTACCTGCCTTCTATATTTCATGTGGATACCTTTTGAATTATTACTACCAAACTGAAACATAACAGTTTCATAAATACAATTTTAAGGCTTTATATAATAATAATAATAATAATAATAATAATAAAACCTTCAGTAAATACAAATCATATTGTTAGTTTTAAAGTTGAATATCAGTCAGTTTGACCATATAGTAGGGGTATGAATCATGTTACGTTACGAGGTTGATGAGTTAAATTGATGAACTTTAGTACCACCCATATAATTAGTTGTGTTAAAGATATCAACCTTAAATCAAACGTATTTAAAGCCGTGTACTCGAACATTGCCCGTGTAACCCATTTATCTAAATGAGTAAAAAACATAAAGACCCGTTGAACCCATCTTGGTTTTAAAAAGCAAGAGGCGCACAAAAGCGACGACGTCTAAAACTGATGCGCGAAGCGCAAACACAAAAGCGACGGGCTTTTCGTACTCAAGGCGCAAAGTGATTATATAGTTTTTTATATATATCCAGTAGGTTTTTAGCATTCCCAAAAGTGTGTTTTTTGGCACTTCTTGTAAAAAGCACGCCTCAGGCTACTAAAGGCGTCTCAGGCGCGCTTTTTAAAACTCAGGAACCCATTTACACGACTTTAAAGTTGTAAAGGGTTGGTGGATTGTAAACGAGTGTAGTAAATGGGTTCATCTTGTCGACGAGTCATAATATGTTTTATTCTAACATGATAAAAAAATTCAGGGTTAACATGTTCATTTCTTCTCGGATTAGATAAACAGAACAAGTCACGCCTTCGCCTTTTCACACATCAAGTAAATGGGCTCACAGAATAACTTATTAACCGTCTAAAATAACTTATGAGCTTTTTAAACATTGTCTAGGAAGAACGGTGATGCGGTCGATTGGGTGTGATCATGGAAAACGACCGACTATATTCTTGTCTCGTGTCCCTACTTGGCTATGGTATGGATTGAAATTTGTCTGTGGGTAAACGTGTTACCGGCACCCATCTTTCACGCTATCCGGGAGGCTTGGACCACATCACTGGGTTCGGGTCTTCCAAGGACTCAAGGAGGGTAAGAAGGTGCTTTGTTTGATAGTTATGGCCTTTGTTTGATAGTAATGGATGGCTAGAAACAACGGGAATTTCAACAACAAAAGGGAGCAGTGGTTTGAGTTGGTGGAAGCTGTGAAAGAAACCTCTTTCCTTTGGTTGTCTCTCTGGTCAAAGATCAGAAGCAACGATTGGTCTTTATGGAGGACTTTTGATTATATGGTGTAATGGTGTTGTCTTGATTTGGTGTAATGTGCAACTGTTTGCTTTGCTATCCTAGCTAACTGTTTGCTTTGCTATCCTAGCTTCTTGTTGGGTCCAGCTTTGGTTTTCTAATGTTGCCGTTTGACCAAAAAAAAAAACTAACTGATGTCTCCCATATCTATACTATATGATAATAAAAGTATTGGAAGGCCAAAAAGGTCTTTTTACCGAACTTTTGTTTAAATAATTAAATAATTTGATGTGCCAAGTATTTTGATCATGATAATATTCAAATAAAATGCTTTAGGAATTTTATGCCTAAGAAGTGACTGCAGATGTCACAATCCTTTATTTATGGTAGAGGTAGTAATGTAGGCCGAATTATGTAACATGTTAGAATTGAGTTGGCATGTGTAATAGGTGAAAACGTGAAAACCAGGTTGAGCCATGATCGATTTGGTTGAGTAGAAACAAAGTTTTAATATCAATTTATCATTGTTTTAGAAACAAAGTGTAATATACGATTACAAAAACATTAATATTTCAATGATAATCTATTTCTTTTTTAAATATAATAAATTAGAAGGTTCTATGTGTTACAAATACACGATTTCGTGGACTATTGACCTGCTTCCTTTTAAACTATTAGTTTTAAAATTTTATCTGTTTGACGTGTTAAAGGTTAAGAAAAGCTCCGTTGGCCCATTCATGAATAGATTAGTCATAATTCACACGTCTACCATTCAGTGATTGCAATATTCTTTAGAAGATATTCAAAACTTTTATTCCTATTTCTCATTAAAGATAATCATGACATATGAAAAAGAATCGAGTAAATTACGTTTTTGGCCCCTGTGGTTATATCAGTTTTACTATATTGGCCCAAAATAAGATTTTTTAACAGTTTTGCCCCCATGGTCCCTATATCTAACCGTTTTGGCCCCTAAATCTAACCAACCCCTAACTCAGGTTACTTTATGGGTCAAAATGACAAAAATACCCTTCTATTAAAAAAACTATATATTTTATTATAAATAACAAACTCAGTCCCCTAACTCAGCTGCACACTCCACTAGAACTCAGTCCCCCCTCCCTCTTCATTTCTTCAACTCCGATCATCGGAGATCATGACTCCGGTCGGTGGCTGGTAACCGTCGGTACTCCGGCTACACCAGTACACCCACCACAGGCTGCTGGTTATCCTTCAACACCACCCCTAAATCTCCTCCTTCTCTCGTTACACACCCCCCCTTCTTCTCCGGTCGGTCGACACCCACACCCCCTTCCTCTCCAGTGACCACGCTCCACACGCACCATGTAAACCCCCAAAACCCAGCCAGCTCCCTTGTTCCTGTCTCCGGCGACTGGTGACGGCGGCACCGCCGTGGGAGGAGCTGACGACGGTATGACAAGATGACTGATGATGATGATTACAGTTAAAGGTATTCAATGAGGATGATGTTGCTGTTATTGACGGTAATCAACGACGGTTCTTTACTTCTTTCAATCCCTAATCTTTAGGGTTTCAAACTTTCAATTCCAACAAAAGATAATTGATCTATCTTTTATTCAATTTTTCCTTTTTGGGTACTGTTTGTAGGGTTTGTTCTTGGCGTTTGGAAGAAAAAGATTGAATTTTTCGTTGTTTTTGTTGAAGAAAAAAAGGGAGAAATTTGTGGGAAGTGAAGAAACATAAGGGGGTTAAGAGAGTGTGTGATTTAGTGGTGATCAGGTCTTCTAAGTGGAGAAATTTGTTGTTGGTGTTCTTGATTTGATAGGTTAAAGATTTTAATGTTTCTTGATCGTGTACATATCTGCAATTTTTGGGATTTTGTTGTGCCAACGAAGAGAGACTGTGTGTGCAGGTTGTGTTTTGCAGTGGTGGGGGTGGGGGTGGGGGTGGGGGTGGGGGTGGTGGTGGTGGTAGGAGATAGAGAGCAGAGAGAAAGATGAGAGAGAGTTTTTTTAATAGAAGGGTATTTTTTTATTATTAAAGGATTTATTTATAACTGGGTTTGTTATTTATAATAAAATATATAGTTTTTTTAATAGAAGGGTATTTTTGTCATTTTGACCCATAAAGTAACCTGAGTTATGGGTTGGTTAGATTTAGGGGCCAAAACGGTTAGATATAGGGACCATGGGGGCAAAACTGTTAAAAAATCTTATTTTGGGCCAATATAGTAAAACTGATATAACCACAGGGGCCAAAAACGTAATTTACTCAAAAAGAATCCGACATTGTTTGTTTAATCAAGAAGCTTAAATGCTTAATCTTAGTTGCCTTGTAAATTGTAATAGAGAAGCCCAAGCTAACTCTCTTGACATGGAGGCTCCAAATTCAGATCGGTTTTTGAAATATCTTAGGGTGGAGGGTATCGTTGTGGTGAGTTTGATCGGGGAGGGGGGTTGCCGAGTGAGGAAGGGGTGCCGGCCTTCAATCGGTGAGCGGGGAATGGTTAAATCGGTGACTACTCACCGTTGCGGGAAGAGGAGGGATGAAGGAGAGAGTGGGGTTTAATGGTGGGTCCCAACCCCTTTCAACCGATCACAATTTTTTTTAAATTCTTTACTACTCTCTAGGTGTTTGAACCATTGCCAGTGATTGAGTGCAAAATGAGGAGTGGAATGGGAACTTGACATGACATGATATTATTGGCTAGAGAATAACTCAGACACCCTAAATTGATTGAACGACTCCCTCCACCCTTGTGTGAAAATTTTGGTTTCATTTATGGTAATGGCTTAAAATCAATCCTTACCGAACTGCCTTGTGCACCCCTTAAAATCACCAACCTAAGTATTGCGTTTCCCCGCTGCATCGCGCGGGCAACCTACTAGTCACATACAACGGAAATGACTAAATCAATTCTACTAGTTTAGGATGTGATTTTTTTTTAATAAAAGTAATCCGATATAATTCCACACGAAAAAGGGCAATTACAAAGCAATGGCAGGTAGTCGGGCAACAAGTTGCGCCGCCACCCCCTTTTGAATAGAAAAACCAATTCTACTAAATACAAAGTTTGAAACCTTTGGCGACGAAGAATTACTATTAACGACTTTTTGAACCCGATTCAACAGTCGCACAACGTTAGGAGCGAGACCACCAAAGGTATCAAACGCAAACGGGACAAACACATGTTGAT
This sequence comes from Helianthus tuberosus, assembly GCA_030545235.1. Classification (NCBI taxonomy): domain Eukaryota; kingdom Viridiplantae; phylum Streptophyta; class Magnoliopsida; order Asterales; family Asteraceae; genus Helianthus; species Helianthus tuberosus. The sequence goes on along the minus strand of CM060376.1, from coordinate 31,177,996 downwards.
TCTCCCGCCAGGATTTCTCATGTTTTGCCACTTTGCTCGCCTCTGCCTTGAGCACCGCTTGCCCTACGACAAAGCCCCTATCCTTGAGCCCGACAAGGGGGGAGACTCCAGTTAGATCTACACAAGCGTGTTTCCCCCTTCCCATCCAAACACAAGGATGTCCGCCGGGCGTAAAGTGGACCTCCCCTCTAAGAGGTCAGTCAGTACTGGAGCCTCCTTTTTGTTAGATAGCCTAGAGATGCCCTTCTACATCCTATATACACTCAACCTGAAATACGTACTAAAAATCCGTCAGTTCTCGTTGACGAGTTTAACAAAATCTTCCGCACTTTAATATATTGAAGACAATAAAGATTTCACTATTAACAAAGTAGGTGTATTATCCAATATATTAATAAACCAAGCTTATGAATAGTAGTTGTCACATCATGATAAATAGTAACGAATAGTAAACTTTCCTTATTGGTTGGTTGTCTTTGTTGACTTCTTTATAGTGAGTTCCATCCTTTGATGTTATTGTTTATAGAGTTAATTGCCATTTTCGCCCCTGAGGTTTGGGCACATTTGCCATTTTCGTCCAAAATGACAGTTTGGTACCATTTTGCTCCTGAGGTTTGGGCACATTTGCCATTTTCGTCCAAAATGACGTTTAAAAACCATTTTGCCCCTCACGTTTGGCCATTTTTGCCATTTTCATCCAAATCTCTAACCTAGTTAAAAAGTTCTGTTAAATGATAATTTTTTTAATTTAATTTTTTATATTTACTCTATAAAATACAATTGTTTAATTTAATTTTTTTAAAAGTTCTCTAACATAATTGTTTATTATATTTTATAGAGTAAATATAAAAAATTAAAGAGTTAATTACCGTTTCGACCCGTACCGTTTCGAGCCGAACCGTTTCGACGCGAACCGTTTCGACCCGTACCGTTTCGACGTGAACCGTTTCGACGCGAACCGTTTCGACGCGAACCGTTTCGACGCGAACCGTTTCGACGCGAACCGTTTCGACGCGAACCGTTTCGACGCGAACCGTTGTTTCGACCCGTACCGTTTCGAGGCGAACCGTTTCGACGCGAACCGTTTCGACGCGAACCGTTTCGACGCGAACCGTTTCGACGCGAACCGTTTCGACCCGTACCGTTTCGAACCCGAACCGTTTCGACGCGAACCGTTTCGACCCGTACCGTTTCGACGCGAACAGTTTCGACCCGTACCGTTTGGACCCGTACCGTTTCGCCCCGTACCGTTTCGAGCCGAACCGTTTCGACGCGAACCGTTTCGAGCCGAACCGTTTCGACCCGTACCGTTTCGAACCCGAACCGTTTCGACGCGAACCGTTTCGACCCGTACCGTTTCGACCTGTACGGGTTCGAAACGGTACGGGTCGAAACGGTTCGGGTCGAAACGGTTCGCGTCGAAACGGTTCGCGTCGAAACGGTTCGCGTCGAAACGGTACGGGTCGAAACGGTTCGCGTCGAAACGGTTCGCGTCGAAACGGTTCGCGTCGAAACGGTTCGCCTCGAAACGGTACGGGTCGAAACAACGGTTCGCGTCGAAACGGTACGGGTCGAAACGGTTCGCGTCGAAACGGTTCGGGTTCGAAACGGTACGGGTCGAAACGGTTCGCGTCGAAACGGTTCGCGTCGAAACGGTTCGCGTCGAAACGGTTCGCGTCGAAACGGTTCACGTCGAAACGGTACGGGTCGAAACGGTTCGCGTCGAAACGGTTCGGCTCGAAACGGTACGGGTCGAAACGGTAATTAACTCTTTAATTTTTTATATTTACTCTATAAAATATAATAAACAATTATGTTAGAGAACTTTTTAAAAAATTAAATTAAACAATTGTATTTTATAGAGTAAATATAAAAAATTAAATTAAAAAAATTCTCATTTAACAGAACTTTTTAACTAGGTTAGAGATTTGGATGAAAATGGCAAAAATGGCCAAACGTGAGGGGCAAAATGGTTTTTAAACGTCATTTTGGACGAAAATGGCAAATGTGCCCAAACCTCAGGGGCAAAATGGTACCAAACTGTCATTTTGGACGAAAATGGCAAATGTGTCCAAACCTCAGGGGCGAAAATGGCAATTAACTCTTGTTTATATACTTTTGGTTTCTTAAATATGATCTATTTGTATGTTTGGTAAAGTGGTTTGTGTGGTGTTTTAGTTTGCAAAGGGGATGGGTTCAAGTCCCACTCTTTACATTTTTTTTATATCTATTATATTAACTATTACCTATATATTACCTATATAAACAAAGTTAATGAATAGTATTGTAATGCTACATGGTATCGTTGTTTCATCGTTAATCACGAGTACCGTACGATTGTACGAACAATAACGCTATCGCACAACTTCTTGTTTGTTTTCTTTAACTTTTAATGATTTATTTATTTTAGTTTCAGGGGTAGGGATGAGCACGGTGCCAACCGATACCGAATCCGAATCGGTACTTGTACCAAAAATGTTGGTTACGGTACCGGTTTATGAAGGTAAAACCGGTGGCGAACCGGTACCATGAACGCCAAAAGTCGGTACCGAATTGTTACTTAATATATTTCGGGAAATTCGGTACCGATACCCAATACCATTGGCTCATATCTGACCATGAGTTTCATACGAACATCATTACCATATAACTTTTTTGGTTGATTTTCTTCAGGTTCTCTTTTAGTGTTTTTTTTACATTTTTAAAATTTTTGTCAGTGGTTCCATGCGCAAGGCTCTCGCAGTAATTTCAAAATACATATAAACACAGACTAAATCACAAAAGAAGTACGCCGCAACGCGGCGACCATAATAAACCTAGTTATCTTAATATTCGAATTATCAACCCTACCACAAATTAATACCATGATCCCATACAATATCACTTGGAGTTCATACCAACATGTTAAATCACTTAGCAAATCACGTCTATAAAAAAAAATCTACTTCACAAAACCACTTAATACATGTGCTACTACATCACAAAACCACTCGTGCTAACTTTTAATTGGAGACATAATACTGATTGCCACACATAATGCACTTTCGTTCATACCACACACAATTGATTTGAACCATTCGGCCATCTTACTTGGACCATGATCACCTCCCTCCATCACGTGGACTACTACTACTATGCCTACATGTGTCATTCACAAGTAGCAACTCTATCAAAAACCTTAGCTTAACACCTTACCCAAAACATTCATCTTTTAGTTACTTCTATGTTATTAATTTAACCTCTTAAACTACCATCAACCCCACTCATTCTCATGGCAATCAATTGTGTAAACTAGACTATATCAAAGATCCGTTAGGAACCACCCCTTATTGCGAGAACCGCGAGAACCAGTGTGAACACAAACAGTAATTCCTAAAAAAATCTAAAAAACACCCAAAAATTTTTTTTTTTATTTTTTTACTATTTTTTTTGAAAAAATCGCAATATTTTGTTAATAAAAAAAATAAAAAAAAAAATTTCAAAAAAAAAAAAAAAAAAAAAAAAATTCGAGTAACAGTTATCCATGCACATGTGCATATGTATCGTTTCTTTGTCAAATTCCGTAATTCATTACAAATAATAGTCAATTGCACTTTCATTTACACTACCACGTGTAATACACTACTTTTTACGTTAACAATGTTAGAAATGCACATGTGCATTTATATGTATTAACAGGAAATAAGGTGTTTTGGTACACTACTTTCTCTTTCATCTATCATTCCATCCATAATACACAAGCATGCACATGTGCATTTTTGTCATTTCTTTGACAAATTCCGTAATTCATTACACATATTAGACAATTGCACTTTATTTACACTACCATATGTAATACACTACTTTTTACATTACCAATATTAGAAATGCACATGTGCATTTATATGTATCAACATTAAATAAGGTGTTTTGGTACACCACTTTGAATACACTTTCCTTTTTCATCTATCATACCATCCATAATACACTACCATTACCTCCTACCATCCATAATACAATACCATTACCTCCTACCATCCATAATACAATACCATTAACAATATTTTTACTTTATTACATGTATGTAAACACCATTTATACCATCCAATCAACATATTACATAAAAAATTGACAACTATAACCAAACCATCAACCACTAGATATAACTAACCAAAAAACATGTATATGGGTCTACTTCTCCATTCAAAATCACAAACTTTTTGTACCAAAATACGTTATATCATGGTTATACCTAATTATGCACATGTGCATTTTGAATATTGGTAATGTAAAAAATAGTGTATTACTAATGGTATTGTAAATTAAAGTGCAATTGTCTATTCCTGATAATGTATTACCGAATTTGTTGAAGTAATGATACATATGCACATGTGCATGGATAACTGTTACTCGAATTTTTTTTTTTTTTTTTTTTTTATGGTAACGAAATATAGCGATTTTTTATTAAAAAATATTAAAAAAAAAAAAAAATTTGAGTGCTTTTTTGATTTTTTTTAGATTTTATTTTGTGTTCACATTGGTTCTCGCGGTTCTCGCAATAAGGGTGGTTCTCGCATGAACCTTACCCTATATATCTTCATTTGTATAATCATAACGTGCAAAAGTTCATCCTTGTATAATTCATTTACATAGAATCAATCACACAAAACCAATCTGAATGAATTCATATATATAAAATAAAACTATAGTCATTCAACTTGATCCATCAATAGAGTTATTTACACCATAACCGTTACAAAAAATGCCATCAAGGTTCGCATGATCCGCTTGATTGTTTTCTAGTGAGATTTCCAATAGTAGTCATAAACTAATTGCATGAGCAACATCTAACATAGTACAAACCAATGTATACAAGTGACTTCCAGACTATCATGTTGATCAGTTCTGTTTAAACATAATGGAAAACATGTAATAACATACCTTTGATTGCATCAGTAGAGAATCCAGTCAGAGACGCAGCCACATAGTTTGACATAGTTGTCAGTTTGATCTGGTTCCTCCTTAGGGTGTAAAGTGATGATGGTGATGAAACCGAAAGTAGGGTTGATTTCGGTTAGGGAGAGAGAGGGACGAAAATTGTGATGTTATGTTGTTAGGTTGTGTGTCTAACCTTTTACCTCTCTAATAATCTCCTTATATATACACCCAAGAGGAAACCCTATTAGTTAATAAGGGTAATATGGTCCATCAACAATTACCAACTAATTATTAATAGGTTATTAATATATTTTGATCTATATTATATAAATGATAATGATGGCTACTAGATTAAATATAAATAAATAAATATTTAATCTTACATTCTCCCACTTAGCCGAATAATCATTTATCATGAGCATTAGATAAGTCTGATCAGAAGTTAATAATCATTTTAGCCTTAAACAAGTACTATAGCAGAGAAATACAGCCGTTGAATCATTATGCGACTCAGGACCCCCATTAGTCATACTATAGCCTTAATTTAAAACCTAACAGTTATGATCAAAATATGTAAGCCCTTTAACGTTTGATTTGTATTTATAGTTGTCTATATGTCATTACACCGGCAGAACATATGTAAGAGACATACAAAATCAAACTGATGAGGAAAATTAATTAATAGTTAGTTATTCATAGTACGATATGCAGTTGTACATGGTTATCAACTAAAACCCGTCTCTTTTATGAGCACTCTTAATAAGACTTATGGGTAATAGACCTTTAGTTATAGGATCCTTAAGCATATCACGAATGCATTCGATACAAAGATTTAGTTTCCTCAATTCGTTCATAAACGAATAATTAATTGCGTATCGAAATCTAATGCAGCACCTCTCGAACTGTTACTGTTCAAGGAGACATGGTAGCTGACTTTATCACAATAAGTCTTCAATATATTAATTATATGGAGTTAATAAACTTATGAGTCTACTGATAAATTTTCTAAAACATTTAGTGACTATTGCTTTGTGATCAACAATATATTATGTCGTTATAACTTATGTTGTTATCAGTTTATTATGACTCCTCCATGAGATAGGTTTTGTCTGTTAACATAAAATATACCCGAAATTACATTTTGTCATCTTTGAATATTACAAAGTTAGAGTAATCAACCGGTTTGAGTTCTCACTTCTTCTTTAAAATATAGTCTCTCGTTTCTTTTAAAGATATTGTAATACTCTATTAAATGCTTCACATTAATCTAGACATATCTAGTGTGTTGCAATGTGAGTAATATCTAAACGAGTATAGACTTAAACTTACATAAGGCTTCTAATTAATGAAGCATAAGTAAATAATCTCGTTTATCCTATTATCCTCTAAATGAGAGCATTAATGTTTGTTACATATGTAAGGACCCATTTAATGTTAAACTTATGGAACGGAAGTAATGTCCCATTTGGTCTATCTCAACATGTTATGATATCTATTATGTAAGAGATATCTCTGAGATTTATTATATCAAAGTTTGTGTTAACAATGCTTTGACTTATGTAACATATACTTGTCAAAAGAATATCATCTATATAGACAAGTTTATCTTAGTTGCTCCCACTCATCTTGAGGTAGGTACATTATTCCACTTGGTTGTTGATGAAAATAATTGCGTTAAGATTTCATCACATTACGATGTTTGCATTAACCCATACATGGATATTATTGGCTTACAAATAAAGTGTTCTTTAACCTTCAGTTTGAAACTTTAGGTTGTTATCTAATGAACATATAAATGTGTCAGCCATTTGTTATGGAAAATTGTTTTAATGTTCATCTAATGTAGCTCAAAACTATTATAAGCTACTAGAACAATGATGATCCTAAAAGAAACCTTTTGTTAATAAAGATTCTTTAATAATTTATCTCTTCCTGAGTACAACCTTTGACAATCAATCATGCTTCTTTGTGTCTTAACGTTTATATCAGGATTTGGTTTAGTTATGAACACTCTTAGGTAATTCAATCAAATCCCAAACGTTATGCGAACACATAAAATCAGTTTTACTAGAAAACTGTTTTATTCCATTTAGAAGATTGATTGACACTAATGGCTTAATTTGAAGAGATAGGATCATTAAACATTTCCAAAATCCATTTTAACTTCATTAGGGAGGTTATGTAATCATCAAAGTTAGTAGGCTTTTAAACCTAGATTACCTCCTGAGTTGATTATTGGGTTTATTAGAAGTTTCAGTTTTATGGATTAGCTCTTGTTTAAGTTGCTATCATTTTCAGGATTCTAAGTTTGTAAGAGTTGGTGCAGTATGGTGTACAAGAGGTGTAATCGGAGTTAAATTTGGAGTGAAATTTAATGACACTCTTGCCCCCGCCTCTTGTATTCCTTGCAAGTCATGATAAGGACTTTGACTGCTCCCACTGACCTTAGAAAACTTTAGGAACTCAGCATGCTTAGGGTCAATATTTAACGACCAACTAATTCTAATAGAGAAACAAGTTAATGACGTTAGTCGTTGTAGTTTCTCTTATGGAGGATTATGTTAGTTTATGTAAGAAATCTAAGTGTGCCCACAATTAAGCAACAATGAAACTTTTGTAAGAGTAGCATTAGATTTTAAGGAGACAAGTGATGATAGAACAGTGTCAAGATGGAGCAGTGTCTTGTACAAGAGGTGTAAACTGAAGTAATATAAAGTTTTCACTCCCCCACCTCTTGCAACTTTTTACAAGTTATAATTAAGACACTTAATGCTCCCACTGATCTATGATATCTCTATAAATGCTACAACATAAGTTTCAATTAGGTATGTGACGTGGGAACCTATCATATATATGTTAGACTTTACTTGATTTCCTTAATGTCCAGATGTCATAAGAAACTTAGGGACATATTTAATAGAAATCATGTTAAACACATATATGAATAGATTTCTTTAAGACCATGGGCCATATGAGACTAATTTAGATACAAGCAGATAGTCTTTAATTGATAAATGAATTATGTCTGAATATTCCATTAGGAATAAGTTCCACGAATGTTAATGAAATATAACTTATGATGGACCCATACTTATTCCTTGAGCCAAGTAATATTTAGGGCTATAACGTCATGATTGAAAATCACTTAGAATGAGATTAGATAAGAAATCATCCTCATTAACCATGTCATGATTTCTCATGAATTTTGGTTATAATGGATGAAATTTGTAAGTCTCATTTTCCTTTTGTCAAATTTTTCATTTGCATGATGACAAAAGTTGTGAAAGTGTAAGGTATCATCTAGTTTTATCTTAATAATGTTTCAATCCAGATATTTAGAACAAATAAGATGAGAGTTTAAGATAAGTGTGACTTTATGTTGACTATGCAAACCTCACAACCTTCATGACATAGCCTAAGTAATGATACTGCATTCTGATTAATTTTCAGAATATATAAGGTATCGAAAAGCTTTTGTTAGAAGGCTGCTTATTATGGTTTTTATAGCCTTAACATTTAATTTTGTCACTAACTCTTATGTTAATTATTTGTTGATTTCTGGTAAGGAAACATATAAAAAACTAGAGTCAACTAATCATGTGTTAATAGGAATATTATAATTAGTAGACTTAGATATCTTTAATAAGTGACTATCGAATTAATTCATCCAACTGTTCTTTAGAATAATGGATAGTCTCGTTGCTTATGTCTAGTCTAATGACATAATTATGCAGTGAGATTTTCCCTTGAAGAACCTTAGAGGTGGAATTAACTGTTGTAATTTGTCTATGGACTTTAGAACAATCCTCTTTTAAGGTTTTAAGTGGTTGTAAGGTGAGTAACAACTTATTCTCCAGCTTCAAACATTTATTTCTTTGTACATATGTTGCTTATCAACACACTCATTATACTTTGGTATTTTTGAGTGTTATAGTTGATTTATAAGGCATCAAAATGTACAAGTGAAAATCTTAGTATGTAATGTAATGGAAAAAATGTACTTATTTCCACGTGTAAGCCCTTAACTTTATGGGTCATGGTTTTGTACATTATTATGTATTCACATATACCACTTAACTTTATAGTTTAGAATTTTAAAAGGAGGCATGCATCTTAGGAGTTCTAGTGATTATTCCATATATATAAGAGATTAGCCTTAGGAAAGACTTAATCTGAAATAACTTTAGTGATAGCATTATGTTAGAGAGTTCTTGATTATCATAAGAGACATCATGCTCGATTTGTCCTAATCATCATGCTCTAATTTTCTTCTTTATAATCTTTATCAGAAGAGAGCAATAGGATTATCATGTCGTAAGAAATAATCAAGGATTTAATTTAAGAGCTAATTCTAATAGAAACTTTAAATAAAGCAAATATTTTAGGTTTAGGAATTAGAGTGGATGAGATATATGTAGAAGAAAATTATAGTGAGTAAAATTATGGGTACTAAGAATAAGACAGACGAAATGATCATAAAATTAATTAAGGATCATTAATATAAGGATCATTATGTGAAGAGATTGTGATATGTCTATTACTAACATCAAAATAATAGACTTAGTAAAATTCTACTTAAACAAAGACAAATCAGCTTTGGCCAGAAGTGTAATCATTTAAGTATGTGTGCAAAGTAATCGTGACAAATCAGCTTTGGCCAGAAATGAGACAATCACTTTAGTTATGCACTTGTCAAGCATGCTAAACATAAATGAATTAAATCAGCTTTGGCCAGAATTAAGACATTTCACGTTTGTAATGCATACTCAACATAGCTTTTTATAATACTTGAACAATAAATAGATGTATTAAATCAGCTTTGGCCAGAAATGATACATCAGAAGCTCATTCAAGTTAAGCTAGTTTGGTTTTGTAAAACATTATTTGATCCTTATTAATTAATTAAGTATAAACAAAATCAAGTATTTAATAGGTCACATTAAACAGCATAAAAAATAATGAGGTTTCGAGTTGGGTCTCGACTAAGTTATGAGATCTCGAGTCGCAACCTTGGTCTCGAGTCGTAATTATGGTTTTGACTTGTGTGTTTTATGAGATCTCGAGTCCATACTGAGATCTCGAGTCGCAACCATGGTCTCGAGTGGCGAAGAATGAAGCCTTTAGTCGAAAACGCAGTGATCTCGAGTCGAGACTGTTGTCTCGAGTTGTGAAGTTTTGATCCCTTATGATCTCGAGTCGAGATCTTGTAGTCTCGAGTCGAGACCTGATGGTCTCGAGTTGTAAGCTTCTGTTCTCGAGTTGTAAAATTTTATGACCTTTATGATTTTGAGTCGAGACCTTGTGGTCTCGAGTCGAGACCTTGTAGTCTCGAGTCGAGATCTGATGGTCTCGAGTCGAAGTCTGATGGTCTCGAATCCTCTGTTAACAGCTGTTTTGTGATAATAACTGAAAATCGAAATTTGAGGGATTTGGGATAGTGTTTCCTATTTTATTTCTGATCTAATCTTATCAAAAGATTTCGAAAATAATAACTGTAAATCCTTTAACAGTTTTCAAAAATTTAATAGATAAAATTAAGATCAAAATCATTAAAACACCCACTAATCCAAATCATATTCCAAAATTTATGGAATTTTTCGAGTTTTCTTAGAACATTATGATGAACCCTAAAAATATAAAAATATAATCTGGAAATCCGAAACCTGATTTTAATGGTTTTGTAATGGATTTCGTGACAATAAGTTTAATCCTTTATAATTTCGAGTCGATTTATCAATTAACAGTTTCCGAAACAGGGATTTCGGCCACAAAGAACTCGAAAACAGTTTTTGATTTTAAGGCTTTAAAACTTCCGTTTTCCAGATTTTTTGATCCCAGAATAATGGATACAAAACCAGAACTGATTTATCAACATATGCTCTGATACCACATGTTGATCAGTTCTGTTTAAACATAATGGAAAACATGTAATAACATACCTTTGATTGCATCAGTAGAGAATCCAGTCAGAGACGCAGCCATAGAGTTTGACATAGTTGTCAGTTTGATCTGGTTCCTCCTTAGGGTGTAAAGTGATGATGGTGATGAAACCGAAAGTAGGGTTGATTTCGGTTAGGGAGAGAGAGGGACGAAAATTGTGATGTTATGCTGTTAGGTTGTGTGTCTAACCTTTTACCTCTCTAATAATCTCCTTATATATACACCCAAGAGGAAACCCTATTAGTTAATAAGGGTAATATGGTCCATCAACAATTACCAACTAATTATTAATAGGTTATTAATATATTTTGATCTATATTATATAAATGATAATGATGGCTACTAGATTAAATATAAATAAATAAATATTTAATCTTACATATCACACCCTAATCAACGAAGGAATATGTCAAGGAATGGAGATTGCCCATAATTCATGACACTAATTAAAGTTTTTTTATTTAATCAAACCAAATTCCATAATCATACAAGAATCAAACTTGGAAGAAACTCAAACTGCATTGTTTGTAACATGTAAGAGTCAACTAAAACGTTGGTGAGTAAACATAGGTTTAGGATACATATAATAGAATAAATTTGCGAATCATATGTCAATGGTAAAATTCAAGAAAGTATGAATTAACAAGTGCAATTATCAAACCTTTTTTTAGTGTCCTTAACTCGCAAGTTAAGTTTAGAATGAATTTGGTTTCGATACCAAATGCCTTCAACAAGATCAATAATTTGGGCGGGTGTCAACCAATAGCGCTATTATCGTTAACTTAGGCTGGTATAGTTAATGACAAATGCTAGAATATAGAATGTATATACGAATGTATAGAATTAGAATCACCACCTCATAGGTTAACATATACCTTAAAATCAAACACACTGTCACACCCGCATAAATATCAGAGTTGGTGTGATCTGACCGGTATCTTCATTGCACAGTGGAAGTGTAAAATGCTAAGACTTCTAGAAAGTGAACGCCTGCTAAGTACTCGAATCCCCATGGGTTCTCCTATTCCAACCGTGCCATAATTTGGAAACGTAACCTGAGAAAGAACATGCCAAATATCAACATAAAGTTGGCTAGTTCATTGTTTGTTTGAAAAAGATTTAGAATAAATCTGTTGATAACCTGTCACACCCCAACCGATGGCGGAAGCATCGGGGCATGGCACTAGGCGAACCAGATTCCTCAAGAGATCCATAACAACTAGATGTTACCAATATTTTTAAGGTCAATTGCCCCATACCAATCAACAAATATTCAACAAATTACTATTACAGATAACGAGTTTCTCTCGAACAAAACAAGTTCGGCAACCTAGATTTTCTATTTGATGTAGTTTCTAAACTGCCTATCTTGATTCCACAAAAGATCAGCAAACATAGCATCCAAGACACCTGTCACATACGTTAAAATAAAGTTAATACACAGAGTGTAAAGGTGAGTACACAAGTTTAATAGCATATAGTATAGCGAAAGCGTTTATGCATAACCAACATGTATCACGTAACGGGCGAAGCAAGTAACTATCGAAACTATGTCACACTTAATCACGAGAGTGCGATGTAGAGTATGCACGACACATGTCCAGCGGACACGCGAAGTAAAGTAATGTGATCCCTAGCAACCCCCGTCTACGACAGGTGCTGAGTCCAAACTATAGTATTATCGTTGCTAGTGGCGATACCGTGTAACACTGTCTAAGCATAGTAACAAGCATTCATAGATCACGTATAACATGCGGGAGTGGTTAGTGTTAAAAGTGGTTGCGTTATGTGTTCAATGTGATTTGATATAGAACGTATGTAACACCCAAAGTGCGTTAAAGAAAATGGGTTTGAGTATACTCACAATACGTGTTTAGTAAATAAACACAACCTTGGATTGAAAGGAGCGCTTTGGAGATTAGCCTGAGCATAGAAGGATAGTGTAAGCAACAGCGCGTAACAGAGTGAAGTGTTGAATGGAGAGTCGATCGGATGATCATCCGGACGGATGACCATTCGGTCGGTTGGTCATTCGACTGAGTGTGAGTGTTTGTAAAGTGTTTTGAAACTTTGAAGTTTTCGTTGTAGCATTTTGGAAAAAGAGAAGTATCTCTAGATGTCAAGGTCATCCGGTCGGATGGTCATCCGGACGGATGGTCATTCAATCGAAAGTGATAATCTTTTGAAGTTTTGTTTAAATTTTCCGATTGGATAGCTATTCGTCCAGCGATTTGATGTTTTGAAAATTTTGTGAAATTTTCTAAGTTAAAAGTTTTAACGGAGACGGCGTGAGGACATGTCAGACAACGGAAACTCATCAAGGACCAGCTCATCCGATCGGATGGGAATCACCCCATTCAGTCGTACTTACTATTCTTTTGATGAAGTTTCATGTTCAACCCATGAATCGGTCGTCTCTTCGGTGGAAATCCGTTATCAGACCGATTCTCAACTAGAGAAAGAGTAGAGAGCCTGAATGAGCCTAGATTCCATCGTTTTAAGTAGAATGTGAAGAAGGTTTGAAGAAAAGTATGTAAACTGTTGAAAATGTTTAGATCTCGTGAAGATTTGTGTTAAAATGCGTAGAAATCCTTTAGATCTTGACAAACTTTGGTGTGATGATGTCATACTTCAGTTTTCATAAGAAACTGAGATGACGTCACCTTAAAGCAGTCCAAATCAGGCGATTTCATGGTGAAAATGTAATATTTGATGGAGAAGATGATGAGAAAGTGTGTATTGATGATAGAAGTACAAGATTTAGGGAGAAAACTTACGAGTATGGCATTAAATCAAAGGAAAAGTGCTTGGAAGCGAACTGAGAGCGTGCTGGTCGGATAGGGCTGTCACATCAGTGAACAGTGATGTAACATGTGGTATTTATAGTGTGAGAGGGAAAGTAAGGCGGTGCAGGAAAGTGGGTCGGTTGGCCAGTCGATAGGATGGTCATCCGGACGGATGGCCCTTCGATCGAAGGGTCATTCGATCAGAAGGCTTGTGCGAGTTGGTTTTCCGACTTTCGTTTCGTGCGTTGAGCGTTGCGTTGAGTTTAAGCGAGTTGCGAGTAAGCATTGCGATGAGATAACCACACGATATTTAACAAGTAGTTACACAAATAACATAACACACATAAAAAGCATAAGAGTAAATCTGCATGTCGAATTGCGATGAGATTGCGATGTGGTAGAGTTGCGTTTACGTTTGCGAATAACATCCCAAAACACATATAAGGCAGACACACAAGTAAAGCACATAATAACACACACAGAACAATACCAATAACTGCGGTTTCGAGTTTGTGTTGCGTTGTGATAGGGATAGTAACAGTGCGATAAAGTGCGTTTAATTAGTATGCGTCTATAAATAGTGTTAAATGCGATAAATGCGTTTTGAATAAGAATTGTAAAACATAGTATAAAATATATCGTTTAAAATCGTTACCCAATATATCGTCTATCGAATCTCGAGAGTATAAGGCAATAATTAAGCGAGAAAAGACAGATCTGAATAAGATCTTGACTTTGACTTGTACTTTGACTTTGAAAAGTCGGGTTGTTACAGCCTCCCCTACTTTAGGGAATTTCGTCCCGAAATTAAGGTGCAGGCGTAGCGCAGAGCTGTGGGTATTTAGCTTTCATATCACTTTCGAGTTCCCAAGTGAACTCGGCGCCGCGTTTTCCTTCCCAGCGAACCTTAACTATAGGAATGCGAGAGCATCGTAGTTTCTTGGTCTCTCGGTCCATGGTTTCAACTGGCTTTTCCATGAAGTGTAATGTTTCGTCCACTTGCAAATCCTCAAGAGGGACATGCAAATTCTGTTCGGCTATACACTTTTTGAGGTTCGAAACGTGGAAAGTTGGATGTACGTTGCTGAGTTCCTTCGGTAATTCGAGTCGGTAGGCCACTTTGCCAATTCTTTCCAGAATCTTAAACGGTCTAACGTATCGAGGCGCTAGCTTTCCTTTCTTGTCGAATCGGATCACCCCCTTCCACGGTGAAACCTTTAGGAGTACGTGATCACCAACTTCGAATTCAAGGGGCTTGCGGCGTTTATCGGCGTAACTCTTTTGATGACTCCGAGATTTCAAGAGATTGTCTCGTATCTGGAGGATCTTGTTAGTCGTTTCTTGCAATAACTCAGGACCGGTAATTTACGCATCTCCGATCTCGTGCCATACAATAGGAGATCGACATTTTCTTCCATATAATACCTCAAATGGTGCCATTTGGATGCTAAAGTGAAAACAGTTGTTGTACGAGAATTCGACTAAAGGTAAATGCGAATCCCAATTACCACCAAAATCAATAACGCACGAACGAAGCATGTCTTCAAGGGTGCGAATCGTGTGCTCAGTCTGACCGTCGGTCTGGGGATGGAATGCGGTACTGAGACTAAGAGTATTACCGAGAGCGGATTGGAATGTTTCCAAGAGACGTGAAGTGAATCGACCATCGCGGTCAGAGATGATGTCGCGAGTTGTCCCATGTCGACAAAAGACTTTGTCGGTATAGATTCATGCTAATCGTTCGACCTTATAGTATTCTCGTATCGGCAAAAAGTGAGCATATTTCGTAAGACGATCAACAATAACCCAAATGCTATCGTGATCTGATGGCGCGCACAGAAGTTTCGTAATGAAATCCATAGCTATACTCTCCCATTTTCACATCGGAATCTTGGGTTACTCAAGTAAGCCAGAGGGTCGTTGATGTTCAGCCTTAACTTTGGAACAAGTTAGGCATTTCGAAACATAGAGGGCGAATGGGATGAATGGAATATCAGGATTTGTGGGCTTCAGTCAGCAATATCTCCCGAAGGTTATTGCGACTGGGAATCCAAATGCGTTCGAGGTAGTGAAAGATACCATTTGGTTTATTCACTAATTGGCTTTCGGTTCCAAGAATTCGTTCTTCCTTCAAAGTGCATTCGGTAACGCAGGCGTGCTGAGCGTCGCGAATGAGAGCTTCGAGGTCGTGTTGGGCTTAAATGTTACGAACATTATGTAGATAGCTTCGTCGGCTAAGAGCATCAGCAACGACATTTGCTTTGCCTGGGTGGTAGCGTATCTCACAGTTGTAGTCGAGAAGTTCAACCCATGTGCGTTGGCGCATATTGAGTTCCTTCTGGTTTAGGATGTGTTGTAGGCTCTTATGGTCTGTGAAGACCGTACACTTAGTACCATAAAGGTAGTGTGGTCAAATATTTAACACAAAAACAATTGCACTGAGCTCGAGATCATGGGTTGTGTAGCTCTTCTCGTGAACCTTGAGCTTTCGAGAGGCGTACGCGATAACCTTGTCTCGTTGCATAAGAACACAGCCAAGACCTAGGTTGGAGGCATCGCAATAAACAACAAAGTCGTCGTTTCCATCGGGTAGTGCGAGTACGGGAGCGTTGCAGAGCATACGCTTAAGGGTTTGAAAGGCATCCTCTTGTTCGGTTCCCCAAACAAAAGTCTTGTCTTTATGCATAAGAGAGGTGAGAGGAACGGCGATTTTAGAGAAATCAGCGATAAATCGACGATAGTAACCCGCCAATCCGAGAAAAGAACGAACTTCGAACGAGTTTTTCAGTGTAATCCAACTCTTTACTGCTTCAATCTTTGTGGGGTCGACGTGAATACCTTGGCTGTTGACGATGTGACCGAGGAATTGAACCTCCTCAAGCCAAAATTCACACTTGGAGAACTTGGCGTAGAGGCGATTCCATTGGAGAAGCTTGAGAACCAAACGTAGGTGCTGAGCGTGTTCAGCTTTCGACTTCGAATAGATAAGGATATCATCGATAAACACGATGACGAAGCGGCCGAGATAGGGCTTCCACACGCGATTCATCAAATCCATGAAGACCATGGGTGCGTTGGAAAGACCAAAGGGCATAACGACGAACTCGTAATGGCCGTAGCGAGTACCAAAAGCGGTTTTACGGATATCTTCCTCTAGAATTCGCAATTGATGTTAACCAGAGCGTAGATCAATCTTAGAAAACACGTAGCGCCTTGAAATTGATCAAACAAATCATCGATTCGGGGTAAGGGATAGTGATTCTTGATAGTAAGCTTATTGAGTTCCCTATAATCGATGCACATTCGGAATGATCCGTCCTTCTTTTTGACGAAAAGGACAGGTGCGGCCCTTGGAGATGTGCTAGGGGGTATGAAGCCTTTATCAAGTAATTCCTGGAGTTGACTAAAAAGTTCACGCATTTCAGACGGATCGAGTCGATAAGGAGCTTTAGCGACAGGGTTAGCTCCAAGAATTAGGTCGATTCATAAATCGATATCACGAGACGGTCGTAGACCAGGTAATTCGTAAGGAAAGAAATTAGGAAAATCATGAACCACAAATACCTTTTCTATTGCCTTCTCTTTCTTTTCCTTCTCCACTACTACGATGTGTGCTAAGAAAGCCATGTATTCCTTTCGGAGATACTTGCTTGCTTGAGTGCATGACATGAGTTTCAGTTCCTTCGAAGATACTTCGCCATAGACACTCAGTTGATCACCGATTGAAAGAGAGAAACGAATCATCTTTTCAAAACAAACAACTTCAGCACGATTTTCACGAAGAAAATCCATGCCTACTATGATGTCGAAGCTACCAAGTTGCATCGGAATGAGATCGATCGGGAAAACGTGAATGTTGATTCGAGAGTACAATCACGGAGAACAGAACTAACGGTGACGGTTCTTCCAGAGGAAATTTCTACGTCGAACGTCGTTGGGTGGTTAGTACGTTTACGGTTTCGTAGCTTTTCGAATTCAAACGACACAAAACAGTTATCGGCTCCAGTATTAAATAAACACGAAGCATAAATACCGTTAACGAGAATCGTACCATTGACGACGTTGTTGTCAGTTTGTGTAACAACCCGCACGTTCGTGCGTTGTCTCTACTCGTAATACTCGTTACGCCTAGCACCAGAGATTCGGATCATAATGTACCTATATCGAATATATCGCTATATCGTAGTATTTTCGCATAATTTCACGTACTTTATCGCTATCACATCACTTTGCACTTGCTAACAACCACGAAGATGTCAAGTGAGGACCAATTCTACCCTCCTTGATAGCCGTGATGTGTCGCAGTGCAACTCAATACTAAAAAAAAACGCACTCGCAGGCACGCGTAACTCGATTATCGCAGGATTTGAAATATGGGTATGTATATACGACCCAACGTGACTAATTATAATAAATATATGAAAATTTGGATGAGGATGTGTAACCAAACTATCCCAGCGCTTAACGATCGAAACGAAACGCTGAAATACAACTCATCGGATGCCACCGATCGACTGACCGCTCGATCGGATGGCCACCCGATCGAGGTGCCACCCGATCGGACAACCATCCGATCCGATTCACTGCACCGCCCTTCTCCTCCTTCTTGCCTATAAATACCCCACTTGTCACATCAACAACTGTTGATGTGACTGCTCTCGCTCGACCAGATGCTTTCTGGCCATTTTCGTGCGATTTCTCGCGATTCTTGTAAGTTTTCACCCTAAATCTTGTACTTCTATGATCAACACGCACTCCTCCATCCTTTTCACCATCAAATCTCACTTTTTCACCGTTAAATCTTCGGATTTAAGCCGTTCTAAGGTGATGTCATCATGGAGTTCTTAGGAACAATGAAATGTGACCTCATCTCATCAAGAACAGTCCAGATCTGATAGATTCAACGGTGTATAAACACAAATCTCACCTAGATCTAAGCCGAATCTAAGTTTTTCAAGGTTTTCTTCAAACTGTCTTAACTTTTTACTCAAAAATCGATAGAACCAGGGCTCATTCAGATCTCCTACTCATTCGCTAGTGATGTGTCGGTTTGAGAACTGATTTCTGTCAACTAGACGACCGGCTTAGCGAGATAAACACGAACGACCGTTAAGAACAGTAAACTGATCCGACGGTTGATTCCCATCCGATCCAATGACTTGGGCTTGGTGGAGTTCCATTGATTAGCTCGTAGTCATACCGTCTCGATCAAATCGCAAAAACTTAACAAAATACTCAAGTTACAAGGCGATCAGATTGCGGGACGGACTGCCGTCCGATCGGACTGCTACCCGATCGGACTGCCACCCGATCGACCTGCACTCCGATCGGGTTGCACTTGAGGCTCCACACTTAGTCATTTTTCAAACCCTCAAAAGATCTGGACGTCAAACGAAATGCCACCCAATCGGGTTACCACCCGATCGAGTGACCAACCTATTGGATGACATTTTGATCTTCAACACTTAGCATTTCCAAGGCCTGCATTTCCATCGGAGTGCCACCCGATCGGATTGCCATCTGATCGAGTGACCACCCTGTTGGAAACTTGTTATCTTTGAGGAATGTCTCGCTAATCGGATCATCGCCTGAACGAACAGCCGCCCAAACGAACAGCCGCCCGATCGGATTGCCACTCGATCGACCGGCCACCCGATCGGATGGTCATCCGATCGGAGTACTGTCCGATCCATTGACACTTTACACCGTTTAACGCACTATGCAACGCTTACGCTATCAATCTGCAATCAGGCTAATCTCAGACGCGCCCCCTTCAATCCAACCAAGTTGTGTTTACTTGCTGAGCACCGACTGTGAGTATACTCGAACCCCTTTTTATCTCATTTTGGGTGTAACATACGTTTCTATCAAATCAAACTTATTAAATGAATTATTTAATCAAACTGTTTATCACTTGCG
Organism: Helianthus tuberosus; assembly: GCA_030545235.1. NCBI lineage: Eukaryota > Viridiplantae > Streptophyta > Magnoliopsida > Asterales > Asteraceae > Helianthus > Helianthus tuberosus. The sequence continues at coordinate 31,158,434 of CM060376.1, read as the reverse complement.
AATAACTGTTATGCATATTTATACGTGATGCTAGTTACATATGTGTTAGGACTTATACTCGCGAGGTCCCGCCTTAACTAGTATAGTACTATAGCACCCGACGGGGTCTAGTTAGGATGAATATCAATCGCAATCGCAGCTCGAGTGACTTAGCTGGTAGTATCAATCTTGTATGCATGTATGTTGAGGTATCTCGTTTATGTGTTTGGAAATTCGCAGCACTTTTAACTATTTATGCTACTCTATCAAAACTTGTATACTCGCCAATACTTTTGTATTGACGTCATTTTAACATATGTTGCAGGTTTAGTCGCAGTCTACATCAAATCAAGCTAGGAAGTTTACAAACTCACCTAAATGCTATGTTGTCAGAGTTGTATTGTTCGAGAGGCCAAGAAATCTGTGATAACTTATGTGAATGTATTGTTTATTTGTATGGGATAATGAACGCATTAAATACTTTCGCAATATAGTTGTTATGGATTCTCTTGAGCAATCCGGTTCGCCTAGTGCCGCGCCCCGATGATTCCGCCATCCGTTGGGGTGTGACAGATTGGTATCAGAGCCATAACTATAGGGAATTAGGCCAGACTTGACCTAGTCCGGGTCGATGTCTTAGAAATGACCTAGTCTATAGTCTATATACCAACAGGCCGACTCGTATGAATCCAGTAGGATTTGTACGGGCCTACTTGATACTCTCGTTCGAATTCGCTAAAAACTAGTACTTCGCGTGAACACCGCATACTACAATTTCACACGAAGAGCCTTTCCTAAGACTAGAATATTACTTAGCCTTTCCTAAGCCCAACACAATACACACGTTTTCGAAAGTATTCGCATAACACAACCAAGTGGTCCAGTCGAGATCAGGCGTGAAAATCAAGAACTCTCGATAAGATCGCTCACTCAGCGCATTTTTCTATCACGGGAACTTTCCATTGAGCTAGGAGTGACATCCACATCTCAACGAAAGTTTCTATTTCAAATCTAGTGGAACTCTCGAACTTATTCGAAGAGCACAACCACAGCTAGGAGTGAAGTAATTAAGTCAGGGGTGAAACCCGTATCTAAATATACCGTTCCACTCTCTATAAAATGGTTTTCAAAAGCTCTCACCAAGGACTCGATTATAACGATAACTCGAGCCACGCGATGCCTAGGAAGACGAATGCCATGAGCTGCATCCCAGTGGAAGCATAAGTCTTCTAGGGTAACGCGCGTGCTCAAACTTGTTGGGTATAGTTGGGTTACCTTGGGCAGTCGACGCCTAAAACACCCGAGGCACTTTATCCATTTTTCAAGCATACGATTCGCTGATTTTACGCTTGTTGGAACTTATTTACGCTTATGTGTTACAATTTAAAACTTTACGCTTTATCGATAAACGACAAACACACAGAACAACCAAGTGTTAGACGAGAGGGCTGATCAGGTCAGAATGCTGACCGATCGGACTGCTGTCCGAACGGACAGCCAGCCGATCGGATAGTCAGTCGATCGACTGGCCAGCCGATCGGCTAGCACATGGTCCCACACAACCAAGTATTTTGGAGACTAGTATTGAACGAACTGTTGTTCGATCGAACACCTGTCCGATCGGATTACTCTTCGGATCATGAGATACTATGCTTCAATACTTAATCGATTTTACAACATGTTCAATGCACTGGAAGTGCCACCCGATCGAACAGCCGTCCGATCAGGTGACACCCTGTTGTCCGATCGAACAGCGGTGGTGCTATTCGATCGATCAACCATCCGATCCACTGCACCATACTTCGTTAAAGTCTTTGACTTGTTGACCTGTCCGATCGAACACCTGTCCGACCCAAAGACTAAACATTGCAATTCATTTAAATGCCTAACCAATCGAGTTGCCGGCCGACCGAACAGCCGTCCGATCGACCGACCTGAAAGGTAAAGGTACTTCAATGTTTTCAAAAGCTACAACGAAAACTTCAAAAGTCAAACCATCATACACAAACACATCCTATTCAAAGGAAGAAACAATCCACTCGAACAGCCATCCGATCGGCCTACCAACCGATCGGACAGCCGTTCGAACAGACTGTCAACCGAACGGTCAGCCGTCAGATCGGACTACCGTCCAATCGACCAGCTGTCCGACTCTCCATCACTTATTTTCCGTTTTACGTTTCACTTATCATTATGCTACCAAATCTATTCAGGCTAACCGTACTCGCTAAGCGCTCCCTTCAATCCATTAATCGCTGTGAGTATACTCGACCCCTTTTTGCTTTAAGCACTTTTGGGTGTTACATACGTTACGAGTATTCAAACTACAACTATCACACTACTCAAACTATTTGAACGCTGACCGTTAATGCATGTTATATGTGGCTTATGAATGCTTGTTTGTTATGTTTACACATGGAATGCTGTCTACCTGCGTTAGCAACGATAGTACTATAGTTTGGACTCAGCACCCGTTCACACGGGGGTTGTTAAGGATCTCTTACTTTCATGGATTACGGTGGTAATCATGTATTGCGAACTGCCTCGGGCACTCAACCCGCAGTCATTGGTATCGATGGATCTATGTCGACAACTAACGTGCTTCATTTCACTATGTGTACGTGCTGGTTATGCGTAAACGAATTCGAACTCTATATGCTATTATCAAACTTGTATGCTCACCTTTACATTATATGTATTGACTTTATTTTAACGTATGTGACAGGTGCTTAGGTTGTTTCTATGCTTAGCTTGCTGGTGATGAAATTGAGGCTAGGGAAGGAGTCCTAGAAACCAATAAACAATTTAGCTACTTTTAAATCTGAGTTGTCGGAACATAATATTTGCCTAGATTTTATCTGTAATAATTTGTTTACTATTTGAAACATGGTATGGGACATGTTAATTTAAATTGAATGGTAATGATAGTTGTTATGGAAACTTCTGGACAATCTGTTTCGCTCAGTGCCATGCCCCGATGATTCCACCATCAGTTGGGGTGTGACAGATTGGTATCAGAGCCATAACTATAGGGAATTAGGCAAGACTCGACCTAGTCCGGGTCGAAGTCTTAGAAACATAGACTATAGTTAAGAACCAACAGACCGACTTGTGTGTATCCGTTGGGGAATATGCATGAGTTCCCTATCACTCGCTATTCTCGCTTATTCTACACTATCACCACACTCGAATTTTCAACTATGAATGGGCAACAAAGCCGAGAATAGGTGTGAAAACCGCAAACTCTCGACTAAAGTTGTTTAATCAACCCGTATTTTTAAATACAAATGAGGAGAATTATACCGAATCAGGAGTGAAATCCATATTTTGATGAATAATCTCCTCTATTTTACCAAAATTGGGACAAAGTTGTTAAGCCAGGGGTGAAACCCTAACCTTGACGACTTGTTCAGCGCATCTTACAAAACTCTCACCAAAGTTCGACGGACTCCAACGACCTGAAGTCACGATAGGACCAACAGGATGTGTGCCAACGCCCAAGAATCGAGGCAAGGGCATATTCCCGGAAGTCAAACGTGTACAACGGGTCCTTGTGAATAGTTGAATTACTTGGTTAGTCAAAGTCTACTAGCCGCAGACGATCTACCTCTCGAATTTTATGTGATTTTAATTCTGAGCCGCAACTGCTGGCTCTGATAATGCGTCGATTTTATAAGTTTTATGTGTGTAAAATTTGAGTATTTATTCAATTTCGCTTTCACTCGATCAAGACGCACGACTCGCACTACTTTTTTATCTCAAATCGCTAACAAATCGTTGAATCACAGACAACTTCATGCTACAATGAATGCTTAAACTACGCTATTTGATATACTAAAACGCAGACTTGGAATGATAGGTTTCTGTTTCTTTGCTCTATGTGCTTATAGGTATTATGAGATTATGTGCTCTATGTGCTTACATGATTTGTGCTTTATGTGTTGGGTATTTGCGTAAATATACGTGTTACTGAGCTTTAGTAAGTAGTAGACGTGTGAGGTGAGATTCGAATACAATGTGTTGAGTTCCGTGGCGATGTTTATTGCAGACAATGTCGTCTGGATCCCGTCACGTACTTTCTCTACAAGAAAAGAGAGACAAACTCCTTGCTTCCATTATCGCCAAAAGTGTGGCAAAGTCCGTGAGTGATGTTTATGAGAATGCCAGCAAATCATCCGAGGAATAGAGAACCGAAGCTCCTAAAGCAGCCACAAGACCTTTCAGCTTCAAACAATTCAAGTCGTGTGGGCCAAAGGAATTCACTAGCAAAGGAGGTCCTACTGCACTATTTCACTGGTTTGATTCCATTGAGGTTACTCTGCGACAAAGTGGTTGCCCTGATGACCTCCGTACTCTAAATGCTACCGGCGTTTTCCAGTCCCGGGCACTAGACTGGTGGACGGCCGAGAGGAACAAGCGAGGGAACGATGCAGCCTACGGTCTGTCGTGGGACGAACTCAAGGAAGTTATGCTAGAGGAATTCTACCCTCCTCACGAACGTCAAAAGCTAGAAGATGAATTTTGGCACATACAACAAAAGGATGGCGACAATGCTAGTCTCACTGCTCGTTTCAAACAGCTCAGCATTATCTGTCCCGATCAAGTCAAGACTCCCGACATGACAATCAAGAAGTACATCCGGGCCCTGCCCGACTGCGTCGCTGATTTCGTGCAAGCGGTAAGACTACGACGATCGAGGAAACTTATCTGTTGGCCGCTGAAATCAACGATAAGCGGGTTAAGGCTGGTGTTTGGGATAAGGCTTCAAAGCATCTGCATCAAGCTACCGCCACTGCACCAACTGTTGAAACCACCCCTCAAGCAACAAGAGGAAGAACAAGAGAAAGAACAGCTCCACCAACAAGAACTGTGCGATCACTGCTGCACCAGTTCAATCTGTACCAGCTCAACAGCGTCAAGTAGCGGCGCATGTGGCAAATGCACCGCCTGCAAAGCGCGCATACACTGGACCACACCCGCTCTGACCTACTTGCACCTACCATCACCCGGCTGCAATTCAATGCCGCTTTTGTGCTCACTGCAATGTATACGACCACTTTACTGTAAATTGCCGTATTCATCAAGCCCCTGCCAATCAAGCTCTACTCACTGCCCCACAGGGTCAACAAGCTCCTCCGGCACCCGCAGTCAAAGCCAGAGCCTGCTTTGCATGTGGCGACCCGAACCATTTCGCCAACATGTGCCCAAACAGGGTTGTGAAACAAGAGCCTCAACAACAGCAGCCGCAGCAGCAACAACAACAACAACAGCAGCAACAACATGCCGCATGCGCCAGAACTTTCAACCTCAACGTGCGTCAAGCTCAAGCCAACAACAACGTGGTCAATGGTATGTTCCTTGTGAATGGTATTTATGCTTCATGTTTGTTTGATACCGGAGCGGATAATTGCTTTGTGTCGTTCGAATTCGAGAAACTCCTTAGTCGTAAACGCACCAAACTCTCCTCGACCTTCGATGTTGAAGTCGCTACCGGAAGAACCATCGCCGTTAATTCTGTTATCCGTGATTGTACTCTCTAACTTAACAATCACACCTTCCCAATCGGCCTTATTCCGATGCAACTCGGAAGCTTTGACGTCATAGTAGGTATGGACTTTCTTCGAGAAAACCATGCTGAAGTTGTGTGTTACGATAAGATGATTCGTTTTTCGCTCGCAAATGGTGACTTATTATGTGTGTACGGTGATACTACTTCGAAGAGTCTCAAGCTTATGTCATGTATTCAAGCTAGCAAGCATCTCCGCAAGGAATACAAAGCTTTCTTGGCTAACATTGTGGTAACGGAGAAGGAAAAGAAAGAGAAGAAGAAAGTAATAGACGTTCCTGTGGTTCGTGAATTTCCTCATGTTTTTCCAGAGGATCTTCCCGGACTACCGCCAAGCCGCGATACTGATTTTCGTATTGACCTCATTCCTGGAGCCAACCCTATTGCCAAAGCTCATTACCGACTCGCGCCGTCCGAAATGCGTGAACTCGCAACCCAACTCCAGGAATTACTTGAGAAAGGCTTCATTCGCCCGAGCACCTCTCCTTGGGGCGCACCAGTCCTTTTCGTCAAAAAGAAGGATGGATCGTTCAGGATGTGCATCGACTATCGGGAACTGAATAAGTTAACTATCAAGAACCGCTATCCCCTACCCCGTATCGACGATTTGTTTGATCAACTACAAGGCGCTACGTGCTTTTCGAAGATCGATTTACGTTCAGGTTAGCATCAACTGCGTATACAAGAGGAGGATATACCCAAAACCGCGTTTCGCACCCGATACGGTCATTACGAATTCGTGGTTATGCCTTTTGGTTTAACCAACGCACCAGCGGTTTTCATGGATCTGATGAATCGTGTGTGTAAACCATATCTTGACCGTTTCATCATCGTATTCATCGACGATGTCTTGATCTATTCCAAATCGAAAGCCGAACACGCGCAACATCTTCATTTGGTTCTCGAGCTACTCCAGGGGAACCAACTCTATGCCAAGTTCTCCAAGTGCGAATTCTGGTTGGAGGAAGTTCAATTTCTGGGTCACATTGTTAATAGTCAAGGCATTCACATCGATCCTGCAAAGATTGAAGCTGTCAAGAGCTGGGTTACGCCTAAGAACCCGTCGGAAGTCCGCTCCTTTCTCGGACTAGCGGGCTATTATCGACGATTTATCGAAGGATTCTCAAAGATCGCTGTACCGCTTACCTCTCTTACACATAAAGACCAGCCTTTTGTCTGGGGAACCAAACAAGAGTCTGCCTTCCGAACCCTCAAACACATGCTTTGCAATGCTTCTGTCCTCACATTGCCCGACGGAAACGATGATTTCATTGTCTATTGTGATGCTTCTAACCTTGGTCTTGGTTGCGTTCTCATGCAACGGGACAAGGTCATAGCTTACGCATCTCGTCAGCTCAAAATCCACGAGAAGAACTATACAACCCATGATCTCGAGCTAGGCGCAGTTGTTTTTGCGTTAAAGATTTGGCGACACTACATGTACGGTACTAAGTGTACGATCTTCACCGATCATAGGAGCCTACAGCACATCTTTAATCAGAAGGAACTTAATATGCGTCAACGCCGATGGGTAGAACTTCTCAACGATTACGACTGTGAGATTCGTTATCACCCAGGCAAGGAAAATGTTGTTGCCGACGCACTTAGCAGACGGAGCTATCTGCTTAGCACTCGTAATGTTCAAGCCCAGCACAATCTCGAAACTCTCATCCGCGACGCTCAACACGCATGTTTTAACGAACGTACTCTGAAGAAAGAAAGAATCTACCACGATGGAGCCCAACTTGTGAGCAAGTCGAACGGGATATTCCACTTTCTAGACCGAATTTGGATTCCCAAGCGAACCAATTTGCGGCAAATTCTGATGGACGAAGCCCACAAATCCCGGTATTCTATTCACCCAGGGGCCGACAAAATGTACCAGGATCTTCGTTATAGGTACTGGTGGCCGGGTATGAAGAGGGATATCGCTCTCTACGTCGGAAAATGCCTAACTTGTCCTAGGATCAAGGCCGAACACCAAAGACCCTCTGGCTTACTTGAACAACCACCAATCCCCATGTGGAAGTGGGAAAGTATAGCTATGGATTTCGTAACCAAGCTACCACACACGTCATCAGGTCACGACAGCATTTGGGTTGTTGTGGACCGTTTGACTAAACAACTCACTTTCTGCCGATACGAGAAGACTACTAGGTAGAACGATTAGCCCGAATCTACACCGACGAGATCATTTGTAATCATGGGACGCCTCGTGACATCATCTCTGACCGAGATGCTCTGTTCACCTCGCGATTGTGGGAGACGTTTCAAACGGCACTCGGTACAACACTTAATCTAAGTACCACTTTTCACCCACAAACCGACGGTCAGACTGAAAGAACGATTCGTACCCTTGAAGACATGCTCCGCTCGTGTGTTTTAGAGTTCGGTGGTAATTGGGATAAATACCTGCCGTTGGTCGAATTCTCGTATAATAACAACTATCATTCTAGCATCCAAATGGAACCATTCGAGGCATTATACGGAAGAAGATGTCGATCGCCTATTGTGTGGCACGAGATCGGTCACTCGCAACTAACCGGTCCAGAGCTACTACAAGAAACGACAGACAAAATTTTCCAAATACGAGACAACCTAGTGAAAGCTCGGGATCGACAGAAGAGTTACACTGATAAAAAGCGCAAGCCCCGTGAATTTGGCGTTGGGGACTACGTACTCCTAAAGGTATCACCTTGGAAGGGTGTAGTCCGATTCGGCAAGAAAGGGAAACTCGCGCCTCGATATGTTGGACCTTTTAAGATTCTGGAAAGGATCGAAAAAGTTGCCTACAGACTCGAACTACCGGAGGAACTTAGTAAAGTCCACCCGACTTTCCACGTGTCGAACCTCCGAAAGTGCATAGCCGACCACGACCTACATGTTCCTCTCAATGACTTACAAGTGAACGAAACATTACACTTCGTGGAAAAGCCTGTCGAAATCATGGATCGCCAAACCAAGCAGCTCAGGCGCTCACACATTCCTATTGTGAAAGTCCGATGGGAAGGCAAACGAGGCGCAGAGTTCACTTGGGAACTCGAAAGCGACATGAAGGCTAAGTACCCGCAGTTGTTTAAAGAGTGAAGCTAGAGAGAGAAAGTAGACAACGTGATTCTAATACTTTGTACGATTTCATATCAATCTATAGAATTACCGATTATAGTACGTTCTTGTGTGTTTGGTCACGCACGTTCACGGATTCCGTGTCACAAGCGATCGTTTCGAAGTCAAAATCGGTCCAAACGGAAAGTTCTCAAACGTGATTCACGGCGTTGTACAACTTTCAGCTTAATTTCGGGACGAAATTCCCTAGACAAGGGGAGGCTGTAACACCCCGTGTTTTCACAAGTCAAATTCAAAGTCAAGGTCTAAGTCAACGACCGATTTCGCGCAACTTGACTCGTAGAAACTTCTTGTTTTTAATTATATTATGTGGAGTAAGTGTTGTTAATGACAATAATCGATGTGTGTTAATCGTTATTCAATCGACCTACGACTGTGAACTATAGGAAGTAACAATGCGATAAAGTTAACTAATCAATAGTCAAGCTATGCTAATCGAATCGACATCAAATCGCAACTCGAGCTACGTGTTTTCACTTATTATTATACGTGTGTGTGTGCCTTACGTGTTACCTGTGCATGTTTATTTATGTTATGTTGTGTAATCAAGCGAACTCAATCGAAACTCGAATGCAATCGAACTCGAACTCGAATCACGGACGAACTATGATAGATGGTGGAAAATAGATTACGCGAGATACGAAGTAGTTGGGACTGAAAGTAATTTGAATAGGAAACCCTATCGTATCGAACCGCTCGCAATCGAAATCGAAATATTAAAACCATCGCGCAAAACACTCGAAAGGTGCGACCGATCGATCAGGCTTCCCAGCCGATCGAACAGCCAGCCGAACGGACTGCTGTCCGATCGGACAGGCTGTCCGATAGGGCTGCCAGCCGATCGGCCAGCACTTTCCCCTTTTGTCATCCTATAAATACCCCTTCCATTGTCATTCTTTCCACTTTTGGAAACCTCTGTCCGACCAGCACGCTCAGCTCACCTTTTCGCAGATTTCTCTCGATTCCGGTAAGATTTCATCCTAAATCTTGTACTTTCTTGATCCATACACATTCCTACACCTTTCTACCTTTCAAATCTTAACTTTTAACCGTGAAATCATCAAGATTCAAGTGTTCTAGGATGATATCATCATGGGTTCTTGAAGAACTTCATGTTTTGGCCTCAATCCACCAAGAAAGACTTGGATCTAGCCGATTTCCACATAAATAAACACGGATCTTTCATAGATCTAAACATATACACGGTAACAAGGATTGAAGGGTGGATTTTCCGACTTTCCTTCAACTCTGTCACTCAAATAACTTCAAACTGATAGAAACGAGGCCTGAGTCGGTTTACAAATCACTTCGGTGGTTGTATGACTCAAGATCCGGATTCTATCCATGAGGTTAACCGACTTCGTTCCTAACAGACCACCGACCGGATTTGGGTGATTCCTGTCCGACCCGGGAAACCAAGTAAGGATGAGGCATCTATGGTTTTACTCGCTGTCAAAATACCTCGATAAACGACAAACAAACAGAACAACCAAGTGTTAGACGAGAGGGCTGATCAGGTCAGAATGTTGACCGATCGGACTGCTGTCTGAACGGACAGCCAGCCGATCGGATAGTCAGCCGATCGACTGGCCAGCCGATCGGCTAGCACATGGTCCCACACAACCAAGTATTTTGGAGACTAGTATTGAACGAACTGTTGTTCGATCGAACACCTGTCCGATCGGATTACTCTTCGGATCATGAGATACTATGCTTCAATACTTAATCGATTTTTCAACATGTTCAATGCACTGGAAGTGCCACCCGATCGAACAGCCGTCCGATCAGGTGACACCCTGTTGTCCGATCGAACAGCGGTGGTGCTATTCGATCGATCAACCATCCGATCCACTGCACCATACTTCGTTAAAGTCTTTGACTTGTTGACCTGTCCGATCGAACACCTGTCCGACCCAAAGACTAAACATTGCAATTCATTTAAATGCCTAACCAATCGAGTTGCCGGCCGATCGAACAGCCGTCCGATCGACCGACCTGAAAGGTAAAGGTACTTCATGGTTTTCAAAAGCTACAACGAAAACTTCAAAAGTCAAACCATCATACACAAACACATCCTATTCAAAGGAAGAAACAATCCACTCGAACAGCCATCCGATCGGCCTACCAACCGACCGGACAACCATCCGAGCAGACTGTCAACCGAACGGTCAGCCGTCCGATAGGACTACCGTCCGATCGAACAGCTGTCCGACTCTCCATCACTTATTTTCCATTTTACGTTTCGCTTATCATTATGCTACCAAATCTATTCAGGCTAACCGTACTCGCTAAGCGCTCCCTTCAATCCATTAATCGCTGTGAGTATACTCGACCCCTTTTTGCTTTAAGCACTTTTGGGTGTTACATACGTTACGAGTATTCAAACTACAACTATCACACTACTCAAACTATTTGAACGCTGACCGTTAATGAATGTTATACGTGGCTTATGAATGCTTGTTTGTTATGTTTACACATGGAATGCTGTCTATCTGCCTTAGCAACGATAGTACTATAGTTTGGACTCAGCACCCGTTCACACGGGGGTTGTTAAGGATCTCTTACTTGCATGGATTACGGTGGTAATCATGTATTGCGAATTGCCTCGGGCACTCAACCCGCAGTCATTGGTATCGATGGATCTATGTCGATAACTATCGTGCTTCATTTCACTATGTGTACGTGCTGGTTATGCGTAAACGAATTCGAACTCTATATGCTATTATCAAACTTGTATGCTCACCTTTACATTATATGTATTGACTTTATTTTAACGTATGTGATAGGTGCTTAGGTTGTTTCTATGCTTAGCTTGCTGGTGATGAAATTGAGGCTAGGGAAGGAGTCCTAGAAACCAATAAACAATTTAGCTACTTTTAAATCTGAGTTGTCGGAACAGAATATTTGCCTAGATTTTATCTGTAATAATTTGTTTACTATTTGAAACATGGTATGGGACATGTTAATTTAAATTGAATGGTAAAGATAGTTGTTATGGAAACTTCTGGACAATCTGTTTCGCTCAGTGCCATGCCCCGATGATTCCGCCATCGGTTGGGGTGTGACATTGATACTTTACACTGTTTAACACACTATGCAACGCTTACGCTATCAATGTGAAATCATGCTAATCTCAGACGCGCCCCCTTCAATCCAACCAAGTTGTGTTTACTTGCTGAGCACCGACTGTGAGTATACTCGAACCCCTTTTTATCGCATTTTGGGTGTAACATACGTTTCTATCAAATCAAACTTATTAAATGAATTATTCAATCAAACTGTTTATCACTTGTGAATAACTGTTATGCATATTTATACGTGATGCTAGTTACATATGTGTTAGGACTTATACTCGCGAGGTCCCGCCTTAACTAGTATAGTAATATAGCACCCGACGGGGTCTAGTTAGGATGAATAGCAATCGCAATCGCAGCTCGAGTGACTTAGCTGGTAGTATCAGTCTTGTATGCATGTATGTTGAGGTATCTCGTTTATGTATTTGGAAATTCGCAGCACTTTTAACTATTTATGCTACTCTATCAAAACTTGTATACTCGCGAATACTTTTGTATTGACGTCATTTTAACGTATGTTGTAGGTTTAGTCGCAGTCTACATCAAATCAAGCTAGGAAGTTTAGAAACTCACCTAAATTCTATGTTGTCGGATTTGTATTGTTCGAGAGGACAAGAAATCTGTGATAACTTATGTGAATGTATTGTTTATTAGTATGGGATAATGAACACATTAAATACTGTCGCAATATAGTTGTTATGGATTCTCTTGAGCAATCTGGTTTGCCTAGTGCCGCGCCCCGATGATTCCGCCATCGGTTGGGGTGTAACAGTTTGAGCCTGGCGGACATTGATGTTGAAAGCTCTTCCGCGGGCTGCTTGTTGTTGTGGCTGTTGCTACTACTGCTGTTGTTGCTGTTGTTGCTGCGGTGGTTGCTGCGGCTCTTGTTTCACCACACGGTTCGGGTAGACATTTGCAAAGTGGTTAGGGTCACCACAAGCGTAGCAGACTCATGCATGAGCAGCGGGAGCAGGAGCTGCTTGGTTACCCTGAGGAGCGGGGAGTGGAGCTGGCAGTGCAGGAGGAGCTTGAGCTTGTTGTCGTGGGTCTGAACTGCAGTGAGAGGTAAAGTGCCCATAGATATTGCAATTGGCCTAGAAACGGCAATTCACCTCAGCAGGGTGATGGTAGGTGCAAGTAGGGCAGAGAGGGTGGAAACCAGTGTATGCACGCATAGCAGGCAGTGCGTTGGTGTTAGGAGCTGCGAGTTGACGGTTCTGATTTTGGTTGGGTTGGGCGGGGACAGCGTTGAGAGGAGCGACATGGCAGCACAGTTCTTGTTGTTGTTATCCTTCCGCTTGCTATTCTGACATGACGATTTAGAACCTTGAGATGCTACAGGCTCAGTAGCGGGAGCGGGAGTAGCGGTTTCTTGATGGAGATTCTTGCTTGAGGTCTTGAAATAACCAGCCAGAACACGCTTATCATTGATCTCAGCGGGCGAGTTGGAAGGTTTCTTCAATGGTAGCAGGCTTCGCTGCTTGAACAAAATCGGCAACACAATCGGGGAGAGCGTGGATGTACTTCTTGATTGTGATGTCGGGTGTTGACACTTGACCAGGGCAGATGATACTGAGCTGTTTGAAGCGAGGGTGAGACCCGCATTATCACCTCCTTGTTTCTTGATACCCTAAAACTTGTTTTCCAGCTTCTGGAGTTCATGTGGGGGACATAATTCTTTCATCATGACTTCCTTCAGTTCCTCCCAAGAGAGTCCATAGGCTGCATCGTTCCCACGCCTGTTTTGCTCCGCAGTCCCCCAGTCTAGAGCCCTGGACTGAAAAACTCCAGTAGCATTAACAGTGCGGAGGTTGTCTGGGCATCCGCTTTGACTAAAAGTGACTTCAATCGAGTCAAACCACTAAAACATGGCGCTGGGCCCATCTTCACCAATTAAGTCTTTAGGGCCACAGGCCTTTAATTGCTTAAAGCTGAAAGGAGCTTTCGGAGAGTCGCTCTTAGATTCTACGGAGGAGCTGCTCTTCACCTCGTTGATCTCGCTCAAGATCTGAGGTATGACTTTGGCCATTTCCTTGGCGACGAGAGAAGCGATGCGCTTATCATCTTTGCTTCTCTGGGCATTGCGGCGAGTGTGAGAACCAAGGGAAGGCATTGTCTGCAGCAGACATCGTCGTACGATTCAGATGGAATTCGCTTAAATCGGGTCTTTGATAAAGTTTAGCGTTCATAAAACAACTTTATTATTATTACTAGGTAAAGCTCAGTAACACGTCAAACACATAGGCACATAGTCACTTAGGCATATAGTCCACATAAGCACGTAAGCACAGAAGCACATAGGCACGTAATCCACGTAAGCACATATTTTGCACGTATTCACCTATATTTTACACGTATTCACCTACATATTTTGCGCGTATTCACCTATCTTTTACAGCTGCGTAATACAATCGAGAATTGCGGGTGCGAGTAGCGACAACGAGTAGCGAGAGTTCATAGTCTGACTGCGATTTGTTAGCGTTTTGAGCTAGAAATAGCTGTGCGTGTTGTGCGCATTTAAACAAGCGATGAGCGGTGAGGAGAGGGCATAGCGTTGGAGACTTCCAGCTTATCGCTTTCCGCTCTTAGATTGTAAATTCAAAGCACATAAAAGCGATAATTTGTAAAATCAGCGGCTGCGGGCTTAGAATCGAAATAGAGTGTCTGGGTGTTGAGACATCGACTACCCAAAGTGGTTCGACTATTCACAATGAAATCGAGTACACGTTTTGGCCTTCTAGACTGTGCTCTCGCCTCAATCTGGCGAACGACACGCATCCTTCCAGTTACTGCGTGAATCGAGCCATTGGAGTCCATCGAGACTTTCGGTGAGAGTTTTGTAAAACCAAATAGAGGGCGGAACCAGCCATTAAGATGCGGTTTCACCCCTAACTTAACCACTTTATTCCTGTTCGCGTGGCAAAACCACGAGTTAAAGAGGGAGCTTCTCGTCGAGAAATGGATTTCACTCCTGACTCAATGAAAATTCTCGTGTTAACAGAAAAAATGCGCGTGGAGCGAGAGTATCGAGAGTTCTCGGTTTTCACACCTAATCTCTATATAGTCACTTGTTTGCGAGTGTTTTTGAAAATGCGTGTGTGTGTGTCGTCAGCCTTAGGAAAGGCTGAGTAGTTGCACGAAGCTGTAGTGTGTGGTGTTCGATCAAAGATGTGAGTACGAGCGAGAGTATAAAGAGTATGTTCGTGCAAAACCCCAACTGGGTTCGCACAAGGTGGTCTGTTGGTACTTAGACTATAGACTAGGTCAATCCTAAGATATCGACCCGACAAGGTCGTGTCTTCCCTAATTCCCTAGAGTTATGGCTCTGATACCAATCTATCACACCCCAACCGATGGCGGAAGCATCGGGGCGTGGCACTAGGCGAACCAGATTGCTCAAGAGATCCATAACAACTAGATGTTACCAATAGTTTTAAGGTCAACTACCCCATACCAATCAACAAATATTCGAAAAATAATTATTACAGATAACAAGTTTCTCTCGAACAAAACAAGTTCGACAACCTAGATTTTCTATTTGATGTAGTTTCTACACTGCCTATCTCGATTCCACAAAAGACCAGCAAACATAGCTGTCACACCCCAACCGATGGAGGAATCATCGGGGCGCGGCACTAGGCGAATCATATTGCTCAAGAGAATCCATAACAACTGTGTTGCGATAATATTTAATACATTCGTTACCCCATACTAACAAACAATACAATCACATTAGTTATCACAGATTTCTTGTCCTCTCGAACAATACAATCCGACAACCTAGATTTTAGTTGAGTTTCTAGACTTCCTAGCTTGATTTGATATAGTCTGCGATCTAAACTGCAACATACGTTAAAATATTTGTCAATACAAAAGTATTGGCGAGTATACAGGTTTGATAAGTATAGTATAATAGATTAAAAGAGCTGCGAATTTCCACATGCATAAACGTAATACACGACATATATACTCACAAAACTGATACTACCAACTAAGTCCTCGATGCTCGAATGTACGATGGCATAACTAGACCCCGTCGGGCGCAGTAGTACTATACTAGTCGTGGTGGGACGTCGCGAGTATAAGCCCTAGCACATATGCAACTAGCATCACGTATATCTATGCATAACAGTTATTCGCAAGTGATAATTCGATTGATTGAATATTTCGTTTGATGAGTTCGATTTGTTAGAAACGTATGTTACACCTAAAATGCGATTAAAAGGGTTCAAGTATACTCACAGTGCGTATTTAGAGAGATTACAACTTGACTGAGTCGGTTGCGAGGATGTCTGCATTAAATCATTGAAGGATATAGTAAACGATGCACGGTTAAGCGAGAATAGTATTGAAAAGTCAGTCATCTGGTCAGATGGTGCTCACCCATTCGGATGGGCTCATCCGATCGGATGACATGTGGATCTGAGTCGAATGCTGTCATATGGTTGGATGGCAGACTATCCGGTCGGATTAGTGGTGACTCGTGCGGATTGTCATCCGTTCGAACAAATATTGACTTGTGCGGATGGTAAGTGTTGACTCGTGCGGATTGTCATCCGTTCGAACAAGTATTGACTCGTACGGATGGTAAGTGTTGACTCGTGCGGATTGTCGTCCGTTCGAACAAGTAGTGACTCGTGCGGATGGTCATCCGTTCGAACATGTGTTATCCGTGCGGACAAGGGGAACTCGTGCGGACGACATGTCATCCGTGCGGACAAGTGTAACTTGTGCGGATCGACATGTTATCCGTGCGGACAAGTTATCCGTGCAGATTGATATGTTATCCATGTGGACAAGTTATCCGTGCGGATTGATATGTCTTCCGTCCGGATGACATGTTATCCGTGCGGATTACATGTGATCCGTGCGGACAATACGTCTGTTTCGCATTTTAATTACTGTTTCAGAGTGTTTATCGGAAGGAAAACGTGTAGAGTTACTGGGACAGTGAAACTTCGCACTAACATTGGAATTCCATCAGTTCCGACCCGCTCTAACAGCCGGGAATCACCCCGCTCCATCAGAACTGGCCGTTCTTGACGGTTTCTCGTGGTTAGCTCGAAATCGCACAGTTCCTTGGCTAGGTGCACATATTTAGGTGAGATTTGTCATCAGAACACGTGGAAATCACCCAGATCTGAGTCGGATAAGGTCACAACTTAAAGTTCATAAGAACTCTTGGTGACATCACCTCAAAACGCCTCAAATCAGTAGATTCCACGGTTAGAAATGGTGTTTTGAAAGATAGAATGATGTAAAATTTAACGTAGATTGTAGAAGTACAAGTTTCTAGGTTGAAATCTTACCGGAATCACGAGGAATCGAGAGAAAAAGGGGTCTTGGAGCGTGTTTGGTCGAGTAGGAGCTGTCACATCACTGTTTGAGCGATGTGACATGGTATTTATAGGCACATGGAGCTGAAAGGAGAGGAGATGGGCCATCCGTGCGGATAGGCCATTCGTCCGGATAGACCATCCGTGCGGATAGGTCTTCCGTCCGGATAGACCATCCGTGCGGATAGGTCATCCGTCCGGATAGACCATCCGTGCGGACCGTACTCCATTCGAATGTTGCGTTTTATCGATCCAATTTTGTTACACATTTTCGTACCCGTAGTTATATATATATATATATTATTGATCACAAAAGGGTCGTATATACGTATCCATATTCCAAAGTTCGATAAATACAATCGGTTTTCCTTTCGAGTATGCGATTATTAACGACGTTTCACGGCCATTAAGGAGGGTAGTATAGGTCCTTTCTTGATGTCATCGTGAACGTTATTGTTTGGCGCCACAATGACTGACGGGGTTCCATCCACTCGTATTGTCATCATCGTCACGACGACTGGAGCTATAGCACTCACCCGAGAGTCTTTGTTAGCGTTAATTGTTTACGTTCGACACATCACGGCCACTGAGGAGGGTAGAATAGGTCCTCACTTAATGCCTCCGTGAGTGTTAGTGTTCGATGATAATAGTGTAGTATAGCGACATTGTATTCCGAAAATATACGATCATTCTTCGAATAGCGATATATACGACATAGTTACATTATGATCCGAATCTCTGGTGCTAGGCGTAACGAGTATAATGAGTAGTAACAACGCACAAAAGTGCGGGTTGTTACAGTCTCCCCTACTTTAGGAAATTTTGTCCCGAAATTAATTCAATGGGTAGACTTCTAAGAGTTGATCCTGGATAAGTAGCGATACAACGAGTGAATCGGGGACGAGTTGACAAGCGTGAGTGCTTCGAACAAGAGAGACCGATTGCGATAGCGAGAATCGACGTGAAGACGAACGTAATATCCCACGAGTTGGCGTTCCAAGAGTGCCTCGAGTCGCGAAGAATTTGTAAGTTCGATGCGATTGAAATTTTAAAGGACTTGAAAGGTTTCTCATAACGTAGGGTTAACTGAGTCGTTTCTTAACCAACGTTGCAAGAAGCGTTCGTTTTAGATATTTAAAAGGAATTTAGGATGAATGTCTTTGAAAATTTTCCTTTTTAACGTGAGTTAAGCTGTAAAAGTTTAAGGAAAAACTGGGCTTATGAAACTTTTCTTGGACATGGAGTTAAGCTGTTTCGATGTTAACTCCACGTCGTGAGAAAATTTCACTTGCCCACCGGTTTTAAATCAAAATTTTATAAAAAGACGTTTTAATCAGTACAAAAGGTAGTTAATCACCGAGCCCCACTTGGCACTTTCCCACGAAAGTTTGTTAATATGTTTAGAACACTTATATATAGGGAGTACCAGCGGCGTATCCACCATGCTTTGCCCATATTACTTCCGTTTCGTGAGGCAGTGTCAGGTGTGCCGATATGACACGGATAGAATTGCGTTCAATCGATAGAAAGTCGGACCGAGCATAAGATAGAATCGAATAGGTTAATCCGGCGAGTTGATAAGCGAGAAGCGAATAACGCGTTTTCGATTAGATTCCACATTAAACCCACATGGCACGTTTCCACAAGAGTTTGCTAACATGGCGAAAGCGGTACGCGAAGCGGTGTCATGTGTACTAACACCACATAGACTGCAATGAACACCAAGCGAGTGATAAGCGGTACGCGAATAAGCGGTAGACTATACACGATATGCGATAAGCGATTAGGTGATTAAGCAGATCACATAACAGCACACTAGTAATGACGGCGACGATAAACAAATTACGATAAGCGGCAGTTGTTGCGTTGCAAGCGATGAAGGTATGCGGTTCGATTTTGATTGATTAACACCACAGAGTTTGACTAACATTAGACCCCACATGGCCTTTTTCCACGAAAGGTCGCTGATATGACTAAAACACCCTGTTTTAACCATATGAGCTTCATCTCGTGAAGCGAGGTCATGCGTGCCAACTTAACACGAATATCACAGCTAAAGGTATGTCGATAGATTGATACACAGCAAACGATATAGATCCATATAATAAGCGATAGAGATTGCGAGATACACATGATAAACGATTGCGATTAGTCGAGTTTTGTTCCGAATAAGCTTAACGTTACGTTGCGACGCATCACGGTTATCGAGGAGGGTAGAATAGGTCCTCACCCGACAACATCATGGGCGTTAATGTGCTTGATGAGATTGATTGCTTTTAGACTTACGACAAGTCTTGCGTTGATGCAATTGTCTTGCGAGGTAGACTCTCCATAGTCCATCGATGAGGCGATTGCATTACGTTCGCAGACTTACGACTAGTCTTGCGATGATGCAATTTCAGTTGTTACGCCTTGCGATTGAGTGTAGTGTGTCGAAAGTAATCACAATAGTATAATAGGTCTAACAACGTTCAACTCCACGTGGCACTTTCTTCACGGAATTTTGGTAGTATGATAAAGCACACCTTGCTTGACCCCTACTACTTTCATCCCGTGATTTGGGGTCACCTTTTGTCAAAACGCTATGGCACCTTAGAATTCACTACGATCTCCGTGCACTGACCCAAATAATCCCGTGTGCACCCGTGATTAATCGTTCCTTGCACGTTTATCGTACCTCGTTCTAAGAGTGTAGTGAGGGTAAAACACATTATTTCGTGATATAGTATTCAGTGTGTGCGTGATTCTAGTCTAAGTGCGACGATTAGAGTGTGATAGGGATAATGAGAACGAGAGTTAATGTTACGCATAGTGGCGACATCGAGTAATAGAGTAGGTTCAAAACTTAGAAATAAACGTCGAAAATCGTATCATTACAACTTTATCCTACGCTTGCTAGATGTCTGATGCTGAAGACTTTTGCTGGAACTGCTGTTGTTGTGCTCAAGTTCACGGTTCGATGCGGCAGTTGCGGGTGAAGTGACCGTAACGGTTGCAGTTATTGCAATAGCGATAGTCAGGCCCAACTGGATGATGATAGGTGCATGAGTAACACTGAGGATGAGCTCCAGTGTAGGCTAGTTTTGGAAACATCGGTACTGCTCGAAGAGGTTCCGGTTGCAGCAGTTCAGTTGTTGATGAGCTCGGGCTTGAAGTCTTTCGTTTACGGCTGGGTTTGTCGGTGTCTTGCGAAGAGGTGTCGTTGTTGGAGGATTCATCTGAAGACTCACTTGCAGAGTCTTTGGCTGATTTGTCGGAAGATCCGTCGGCAGATTTGTCAGAAGAATCGCCAGCAGATCCGTCCGAAGAATCGTTAGCAGATTCGTTGGAAGAATCGTTAGCTGATTCGTTAGAAGAATCGCCAGCAGATTTGTCAGTGGATTCATCAGAAGATTCGTCAACATGTTTGCCTGACGGATTATCGGCGATTGCTTGATGAGCTTGCTTGACAGGATTCCTTGAGAATATTCCTTCCAGGAGTCATTTGTTATTGATTTCTGCGGCTAAGCGGTAGGTTTCTTCGATAGTGGCAGGTCTTGCAGCTTCGACAAAATCACCCACACACTCAGGCAAGCCACAAAAGTACTTCGTGATGGCTTTCTCTTGAGTGTTGAGTTGACTTGGGCAGATTATGCTAAGCTGTTTGAACCTTGCGGTGTAGCCAGCATTGTCACCTTCGGTTTGCTTGATTTCCCAAAATTCGTTTTCTAGCTTCTGGATTTCGTGAGGGGGGCAGTACTCTTTCTTCATGAGCTCTTTCAGCTCATCCCAAGAGAGAGCGTAAGCTGCGGAGATCCCACGTTTGTTACGTTCGGTGGTCCACCAGTCGGGTGCTCGTGATTGAAATACTCCGATAGCGCAAGTAGTACGGAAACTATTGGGCACCCACTTTGACGAAGGGTAACTTCGATAGAGTCGAACCACTGGAGTAGTTGAGAAACACCTCCTTCACCTGTGAAAACCATCGGATCACAGGCCTTGAAGTGTTTGTAGAGAAATGTAGATTGCGGCTCCTCTGTCTTAACGTCTTCCGAAGTTCGAGAGTTGATAAGAGAGTGAACTCGTGTGGCAATCTGAGGAATGACTTTGACCACTTCCCTGGTCAGAAGTGAAGCAATCCTCTTTTCGCTCCTTCGTTTGGTCGTCTCTTTGCTAACATTCTCGAAGTAGAGTTGTTGGAAGGCATCTAGATAGAAGGAGACTTGGAGTGAGATTCGATCATAATGATTTTTGAGTTTGCGTTGCGATTTGAGCGCATTCAAACTTGATGCGATAGCATAATAGTAATACGAATCACATAGGAGCCACATAGGAGACACGAACTTCCTAAGTTCTCACACAATGACTTGTTGTTTATATGTATATATAGGTATTTATATAGCTGAAATTAGTATTCATACACATACAGGTCGGTTTAGAATATGCGAGGTCGCATTGAGGTGAGATAATGAGAGCGAAAACGATAGATTATGCATTAATTTTGTTGCGAACGTTCGGGCTTCGTTTTAGATTGCGATGGCTGTGCGAATTGTGCATTTATAAAGTAGGGAGTGAAAATCGTTAAATCGAGAAATCGATAACGCGTAAAGTTTCAAAACGTAAATAAGTTCCAGCCAGTTGTAAAATTGGTTGTTCGTACGATAGAGTGCCTTGGGTGTTTAGACGTCGACTACCCAAGGTAACCCAACTATATCTAACAAGCTCGTGCACGCGCGTTGACTTAGAAGACTCCATGCTTCCACTGGGATGCAGCTCATGGCATTCGTCTTCCTAGGCCTCGCGTGGCTCGAGTTATCGTGATAGTCGAGTCCTTGGTGAGAGCTTTTTGAAAACCAGTTTATAGGGAGTGGAACGGCTTGTTAAGGTACGGGTTTCACCCCTGACTTAATAGTTTCGTTCCTAATTGTGGTTATGCTCTTCGAATAAATTCGTGAGTTCCACTAGATTTCGAAATGGAGACTTTCGTCGAGATGTGGATGTCACTCCTAACTCGATGAAAGGTTCTCGTGCTAGAAAATGCGCTGAGTGAGCAATCCTATCGAGAGTTCTTGGTTTTCACACCTGATCTCGACTGGATCGCTCGGTTTTGTTATGCGAGTATTTTTGAAAACATGTGTATTGTGTCGGCCTTAGGAAAGGCTAAGTAGTATTTCAGCCTTATGAAAGGCTTCTTCGTGTGAAGTTGTAGTACGCGGTGTTCACACAAAGTTGTAGCTTTTAGCAATTTCGATCGAGAGTATCAAATAGGCCCGATACAAACCCTTGCTGGTTCGTACGAGTCGGCCTGTTGGTACTTAGACTATAGACTAGGTCAATTTCTAAGACGTCGACCCGGACTAGGTCGAGTCTGGCCTAATTCCCTATAGTTATGGCTCTGATACCAATCTGTCACACCCCAACCGATGGCGGAATCATCGGGGCGCGGCACTAGGCGAATCAGATTGCTCAAGAGAATCCATAACAACTATGTTGCGATAATATTTAATACATTCGTTACCCCATACTAACAAACAATACAATCACATAAGTTATCACAGATTTCTTGTCCTCTCGAACAATACAATCCGACAACCTAGATTTTAGTTGAGTTTCTAGACTTCCTAGCTTGATTTTATATAGTCTGCGATCTAACCTACAACATACGTTAAAATATTTGTCAATACAAAAGTATTGGCGAGTATACAGGTTTGATAAGTATAGCATAATAGATTAAAAGAGCTGCGAATTTCCACATGCATAAACGTAATACATGACATATATACTCACAAAACTGATACTACCAACTAAGTCCTCGATGCTCGAATGTACGATGGCATAACTAGACCCCATCGGGCGCAATAGTACTATACTAGTCGTGGTGGGACGTCGCGAGTATAAGCCCTAGCACATATGCAACTAGCATCACGTATATCTATGCATAACAGTTATTCACAAGTGATAATTCAATTGATTGAATATTTCGTTTGATGAGTTCGATTTGTTAGAAACGTATGTTACACCCAAAATGCGATTAAAAGGGTTCAAGTATACTCACAGTGCGTATTTAGCGAGATTACAACTTGACTGAGTCGGTTGCGAGGATGTCTGCATTAAATCATTGAAGGATATAGTAAACGATGCACGGTTAAGCGAGAATAGTATTGAAAAGTCAGTCATCTGGTCAGATGGTGCTCACCCATTCGGATGGGCTCATCCGATCGGATAACATATGGATCTGAGTCGAATGCTGTCATACGGTCGGATGGCAGACTATCCTGTCGGATTGGTGGTGACTCGTGCGGATTGTCATCCGTTCGAACAAGTATTGACTCGTGCGGATGGTAAGTGTTGACTCGTGCGGATTGTCATCCGTTCGAACAAGTATTGACTCGTGCGGATGGTAAGTGTTGACTCGTGCGGATTGTCATCCGTTCGAACAAGTAGTGACTCGTGCAAATGGTCATCCGTTCGAACATGTGTTATCCGTGCGGATTGACATGTTATCCGTGCGGACAAGGGGAACTCGTGCGGATGACATGTCATCCGTGAGGACAAGTGTAACTCATGTGGATCGACATGTTATCCGTGCGGACAAGTTATCCGTGCGGATTGATATGTTATCCGTGCGGACAAGTTATCCGTGCGGATTGATATGTCTTCCGTCCGGATGACATGTTATCCGTGCGGATTACATGTTATCCGTGCGGATTACATGTCATTCGTGCGGATTATATGTTATCCGTGCGGATTACATGTGATCCGTGCGGACAATACGCCTGTTTCGCATTTTAATTACTGTTTCAGAGTGTTTATCGGAAGGAAAACGTGTAGAGTTACCGGGCCAGTGAAACTTCGCACTAACATTGGAATTCCATCAGTTCCGACCCGCTCTAACAGCCGGGAATCACCCCGCTCCATCAGAACTGGCCGTTCTTGACGGTTTCTCGTGGTTAGCTCGAAATCGCACAGTTCCTTGGCTAGGTGCACAGATTTAAGTGAGATTTGTCATCAGAACACGTGGAAATCACCCAGATCTGAGTCGGATAAGGTCACAACTTAAAGTTCATAAGAACTCTTGGTGACATCACCTCAAAATGCCTCAAATCAGTAGATTCCACGGTTAGAAATGGTGTTTGGAAAGATAGAATGATGTAGAATTTAACGTAGATTGTAGAAGTACAAGTTTCTAGGTTGAAATCTTACCGGAATCGCGAGGAATCGAGAGAAAAAGGGGTCTTGGAGCGTGTTTGGTCGAGTAAGAGCTGTCACATCACTGTTTGAGTGATGTGACATGGTATTTATAGGCACAGGGAGCTGAAAGGAGAGGAGATGGGCCATCCGTGCGGATAGGCCATTCGTCCGGATAGACCATCCGTGCGGATAGGTCTTCCGTCCGGATAGACCATCCGTGCGGATAGGTCTTCCGTCCGGATAGACCATCCGTGCGGATAGGTCATCCGTCCGGATAGACAATCCGTGCGGACCGTACTCCATTCGAATGTTGCGTTTTATCGATCCAATTTTGTTACACATTTTCGTAATCGTAGTTATATATATATATATATATATATTATTAATCACAAAAGGGTCGTATATACGTATCCATATTCCAATGTTCGATAAATACAATCGGTTTTCCCTTTGAGTATGCGAATATTAACGACGTTTCACGGCCATCAAGGAGGGTAGTATAGGTCCTTTCTTAATGTCATCGTGAACGTTATTGTGTGTGGCGCCACAATGACTGACGGGGTACCATCCACTCGTATTGTCATCATCGTCACGACGACTGGAGCTATAACACTCACCCGAGAGTCTTTGTTAGCGTTAATTGTTTACGTTCGACACATCACGGCCACTGAGGAGGGTAAAATAGGTCCTCACTTAATGCCTCCGTGAGTGTTAGTGTTCGATGATAATAGTGTAGTATAGCGACATTGTATTCCGAAAATATACGATCATCCTTCGAATAGCGATATATACGACATAGTTACATTATGATCCGAATCTCTAGTGCTAGGCGTAACGAGTATAATGAGTAGTAACAACGCACAAAAGTGCGGGTTGTTACAATAGCATCCTAGACACCTGTCACATACGTTAAAATAAAGTCAATACACAGAGTGCAAAGCTGATGTGCGTAAGTGTGTATATATTTTAATGAATATTTTAATCTCTTTTTACACGTTAGTAAAGTTTTAAATTTATAAAACACGATATTATACTAACACCAAACACACATATGGGCAAGTGCACCCATCGTGAGCGTAGTATAGTGTTGGTAAGATACCGAGGTCGTCCAAGGACACAAGAGCTTTTAATACCGGTTTATCCTCAACGTCTAATCAAATCAAAAGTTTAGAAAAAGGTTTTTAAACTAGAAAAATAAAAACTAACTAAAATGCTGAAAAATAAAAACAGATAGACAAGATGAATCACTTGGATCCGACTCGTGTATAGTGTAACCTTTGATTATTTCCGCACTTTTGCACTTTTTAAGAGATTATCTTAGTTATTGTAGTAGGCCCCTCTTTTGAAGGTGACGTTACCCTCAACCCAGTAGTTTGAGTCAGCAAAGGATACAATCCTAAAGGGTCGGATTATTGAAAGATAATTAATTAAGTTATTAATGCATAATGTGGTAGGCCCCTCTTTTGAAGGTGACGTTACCCTCGGCTAAGTAGTCTGAGTCAGCAGGGATACAGTCCTAAGTAGCCGGGTTAAAGTATTTATAGTAGCTTACGTATGAGGGGATCAAAGAGTTTGGACCCCCGCCATCCAATACCAGTGGGTATTGAAGGAGGTCCTACTAAATTTGACCCAGGTCCTTGCAGGATATATACACTGAACAAGGCAAGACTCTTACCAAACCGTTCCCTTAACCCCCGACCAGGTAGCCAACATATCTCCATATAGACAGTGGAGATATTAATGGTGAAAATCTTTTATTTTATATAGACAGTAAAATAATGCCAAGACACCACGGACAAGCGATAAGGAAGAATCACATTCAACATAAGAAACTAGTTATTAAAGTCATTAATACATAACCAAATAAAAAGTGCGAAAAGATTAAAAATAAAAAGTATTACACTAGACACTTGTCTTCATCAAGTGATGTAAGAGACTTAGGCAAACATGGCCTTTGATTGTCAAGAAATCTTACGATCAATCTTGGATCCGGAGACGACTCACACACTCTATGATGGATGATGGATGATGGTGGTGGATGACGGTAACGGTTGAATGCCAGAGACAGTGCATCTCAATAATAGCATTAGGTACGTCTTTACCTTTTAGCACCGATTGTATCTGCTTAATATTTTACGTTAATGCAAGGGATAATAAACCCTTATTAAACCATAAGCTCAGCAAGCTTTTGATTACATTCATAAGAACTTCAGATATTAAAAATGAGGTATAATTTACCAACGGAATCTTTAATGACCCTCTCTCCCATCCTCGGAGATAATACTTTCATAAGAATCTGGAGTACTCTTCCCCAGAAAGAGTACGACAACGTATATTTTATTTTATTTTATTATTTCTCCCATTATTTTATATCGCCTGCGAATGCCAAACTATGTTTGATTAGAGTGCCATATGAGGATTGGCGTATCCTAGAGTGTCCCATAGATTACTTCCATGCCTGATCAGTATGGAGGTTTAATGCATGGAACCCCTGAGATATCCCAATGATCATATTGTACTGAAGTCGACTAGTAGTATTCAAAGAAGATATCCAATATAAAATGTCCTTATAAGTATCTCTACTTAGGACATCCTTGCAATTGTAAAGAGAATGGGTCATTTATCTGACACCGACATCGATAGATGAACCAAAGCCTGAGTGTACGGGCATCTCTGACACCTCTGTGTGCCAAAATTGTTAAATTATCAGGCTAGTTAAGCTCTGAATATATAGAATCATTCGAAGGAAATCGAATGTATCAAGATCAAGTAGCTTATAAACTAAAACCTATTTAAGGAGCTTGGCAGAGCTCGCAATACATTACACACTAGTAACCAAAGGATGTGTTTCGCCAATAACCGCAAAACATTATCACGTAAGGATAGGCAGACTAATGAAACTTTATGATTAGACAATAAACCTGTATAAACTAAGAATCGACCGGTTAAGAAGCTCCGAAGGAGAGTATGTACCTATTGTATAGGTCAACTGTGATACCCTTAGAGGCCCAAATATACTATGGAAGTAAGTCCATGCTACTTCTATTATTCTAGCAAATCTCGAGGTCGAGATTTCTTTTAAGGGGGTGAGGATGTAACACCTCGTAAAATCACGTCCAATGAAGTATTGACACGTGTAATAAACCCTAATGAAGTCAAACATTGAATTCAAGGGACCAATTTTTCAAAAAATCAAAAAACTTTGATTATGAAAGAACTGGAAGTATTATCCTACCAAAAATAAGTTTCTAATTAACCTTTTATGGTTTTATATTCACAAATGAGCCACTTGTTAATCAAGTGTAGCCGTTTATGTAAATAATTAAAAGTTTGCGCAGAAAAGGGTTAAAAGCGTCAACATGTGAATTCTTACCTCTGAGTGACCTTTTAACAAACCGAGAGCCTCATGATATTTGATTATACTCTTGGGAATGCCAATCATTGGCAATCCAAGGCTTTTATGCCTAAAAGAGAAGTTACGCGCAACTTTGCAAGTATAAGGGACTAGAAGTGTCAATATGTTTAATTATACCTCTGAATGACCTTTTATCGAGCCCGAAGCATTATGATGTTTAATAATACTTTCAAGAATGCCTAATATGAATTAGATGAGGCTTCAATACTATTAAATGATAAGTTACGCAAGTTTGCACATTAGAAGGACCTAAAGCATCAAACTGCTAAAGTATACCGATTCGTATGTTATCGGACCTCCCAGAATATGACCATGAGTTATACATACCTTAATTATCCTTCTCATAGCTTAGATATAGGCTTTGAGGTGTTTAGTGCGCAAAAATAAACTTTTAAGTCATGCAGGGACTAAAAGTGTCAAAAAGCGCACAAGTTTGCGTTTACGCGCATATCTTACATTCTGGATATTCCCGGACACCCAAAAATTTATGTAAACACTAAATTATTTTATTTTAGTGTTTGGCTTGATAAAATTCCATTCGTCGCGTCGTTTGGATTGTTTTTCGCGTCCGTCCGTGTTTCGTCGTAATTAGCCGAACAACGTGACCGTACGACCAAACGAACTGACATCCGACATATTTTTGAGCATGTTTCATGTCCACAATGTTTAGGCATCATTTTAGGGCCTTAAAGTTGGCTTAACGGGCCTTAAACGTGTCGGAAATGATCTTAAACACCAACAGGGACCAAAACTATCATTTTAAAAACTTGTTTTCTGATCAGAAACTCCAGGCGGCCCGCGTAAGACATGGGCTGATCCTTACGCGGCCCGCATGAACATGCCAGATGCGGAAAATCATTTTTTTCGCCTGTTCATCCTTCTAAACGACATGTACTGCCCTCAAACACTTCATGGGCGACCCCTAAACATTCCTAGGCACTTAGGGACACATGTTGATGATTTATGGTCAGTGATAGACTTGCTTGTCAACTTCTTGTGGTGATTTGATCACTATATAAGGCCATGAGTTGCAACCATTTGATCATTCATCTCTTGTGCAATTCTGGAGCCTTTGGGAGCTTAAGAGCAGACACAAGACCTTCCTAATCAAGCATAGGACTTCAGTAAGTTTACTAATCCTTTCTTGATTAAGTTTTAGCTTAGTTTTAGCTTAAAAGTCAAACCGTTGTAATTAACGGTTGACTTTAAGATTAATCACTAATGGTCCAGTGATTAGTCGAAGTGAAAGTAGTTATAAGTTGGTAATTATGTGGGTAATAAACCCTCAAAAGGGTTCCCCCTGATTCCCACTCTAACTAGGTCAAAAGTCGGGTCAAACTAGTTTATAAAAAGTCAACAGGATACTTAAATTTCAATTTATGCATAATTAGCATTATAGATCATATACAACCTGTTGGATCATTGTTATAACTTGGTAATTAGTATAAGAACATGTCTAAACATGTTCAACCCGACAATTTCCTGTTTAGACCCGGTTCGGAACCGAAAGTCGCAAAGCTTTGACTTTTGCTTTGACTTCAGTTCTGACCCGTTTTGGTATGTTTTAGAAATACCTAAGAGCTTCATTTGGACCAGGTTACATGCTAGTATAACCCTCTGTGATTATACACCATGGTTCATTAGTTAACCGATTAATACGCATGATTCCGTTAATTGCTCATATGTTGACCATTATGCCCTTATTACCTTAAAGCATGATTTTTGGAAATGTAAAAGAGTAGAAACTTTAATTACTGATATATAAACTTGTATGCAAAGTTTGATATCGGTTTGAGGTGTAGATTGAGAGTTATGCTCATTAGCGCAAATTGAAAGCTTTATGTTAATAAAACGGCATAATTAGCGTATATCCTAATTAAGCCTACTTTTAAATACCAAAATCTTTACCCACTGATGTAAAATATTATTTTGGGATTTTT
This sequence comes from Helianthus tuberosus, assembly GCA_030545235.1. NCBI lineage: Eukaryota > Viridiplantae > Streptophyta > Magnoliopsida > Asterales > Asteraceae > Helianthus > Helianthus tuberosus. Next base: position 31,128,828 of record CM060376.1, on the reverse strand, counting down.
AAGGATTTTTAATTAATTTTAGGATGAGCATAACTAATAGTCGTAGGCTTAATCCGGTAAATGTCGGTTTTGCCCTTACGGGCCATAAAATGAGTTTTACATATCCAAACGACTCCAAACCTTTTGCTACTGATCACATATGATAAATAAATTATTTTAAGCCTTCTGGAAATATAAAAATATCAGATTTATGTATCGAAACCGGAAATGGCTTCTAATCGCCTTTTTTTAAAAAACTATTTTTAAACATACAAGGGTGATACCTACTGATATTAGAGGCAAATTATATTGTTTTAACAGTAAGCAAAAGTTGTTTAACTCAGACTTCAGTTTTGAGCTTTTCGATTTATGTGAAATTACCAAAATACCCCTGCGGGGCATAGTTTGGTTATATTAGTAAATTTCACATATATACTTTATCCTACTGTTATAACTTAGTAAAATAAGTATTTTTGCTGATTACATCAGACCTGTAACTCAGATAAATACTTAAACTCTTTTATAACCTTTTAAATGACCAAACTACCCCTACGGGGCAAAGTTTGAGTTTAAATTCGTTTCGGGCATAATGAAAGACATCTTACTGATGTCACAACATATTTGAGGCATAATTAACTTAGGAAACCTGTATATGGCTCTCATGAATACCTGTCACGCTTATTACGCGTATAGTTCGGTTTTTGTAACAAATTTACATAAATTAGCCGCAACGGGTCAAACTCTATGGGTTTTATCCCAAAATCCAGAATGTGTATGAAATACCCATATAAGACAAGTCTCTGAACATGTCGGGTTTAAATCAAATTCTATTCCGGTCTTCGCTTAATCGTGCGTACGAACCGTATCTTCCTTTAGGACTAGTCGGTCTAAGCTTAGACTTAATTAAAGACCCGTTAGCATTCTAATTGGTTATTTATACCATCATTCCAGACTAGAGCTTTCCGGTAAATTGTACCTACGCATACTTAAGTGAATACGGCTGAGTTATTAATTTCTGCTATTTAAGACAGGAGCTAGCTCAGGTAAATACTCTTAACTTATTTTCCCTATTACGGGCTTGGGATACGGTAATATAAATACCGCATGGTCAGGTATGGGATTCAAAGACCAATAAGTCAGGAAATCCAAATAACCTGTTTTAATTCGTATTGCTTGACTGAAACATTGGGGATTAATGCGACCGTGTCCTGGATATCCTTGACTCATTAAATGCAATGGCCACGACTTAAGCACGGGGTGTAGGCATACACCTGACAGATGCTATATGCTAATTAATTGATTATACCCAATAAGGGATTCCCAATAAGGGAATAGTGGTGTGTCGGTTAATCATGAACCGGCATAGAACCGGGCCCCGTATGTAGAGCAAGTTATGTAAAACTGATAACATGAGATATAGTTTGCCCCAAGTATAAAAGATTTATTTTGCCTCGGTGCATCTAAATCAAGTATAAAAGATTAATTTTGCCTTGTGCATTTTAATCAACGTGTCTACATATTTTGTGCCAAAGCGCATTCAAACCAATTTTCCTAAACTCTTTTCAAATGAGTCAGTTGAGTGTATTTACCAGTGAAAACTGACGTATTTTCAAAAGTCTTAGTGACAGGTACAAGTACGTAAATAGGCTGGAAGCTGCTCAGGACGTTAATAAAGAATCTTGCAAGTTCTAGGCGTCTAAAGTCTGTTGAACAAATGTTTATCTTTTTAAGATCCGCCTGTGGATCCTTTACTTTCCGTTGTAATACTGGATATTACTTTATATTCGGATTGTAATATATTTATCTTTTGCTTCCGCTGTGCATTTATATATTGTGTGTTTGACTATGATGATATCAACTACGTCACGATACTCCCCACCGGGCCCACCGGTGACACGTGGAAAGTCGGGGTGTGACAGTTGTGGTGGTGGTGGAGTGTGGGTGAAGTGTGAGAGAGGTGGTGTGCCAAGGGATGGTTTGCAAATGAGCCAAGCATCCCTATTTATAGCCTGAACAGCAGCTCGGGCACGGCCCCGTGTCCACCCTCCATCTCTTTCTTCATTAATTGCAGTTTGTCTGCATTAGTTGACCACGCCCCCGTGTCCGCTGGGCACAACCCCGTGTGCAGAAGCGTATCTGTACTATCAAGATTTCCCCAGATTCTGTGAATCTTAGAGTTGACCACGGCCCCGTGTCCAGTGGACACGCCCCCGTGGTGGGTGATAGAAGCTTCTACAGCTTTGTCTTTTCTGCACACACTTGGGCACGCCCCCGTGTTCACTGAGCACGGGGCGTGTTCAGCCTTCTGTTCTCTTGTTTTTTCTTGGGAAGATGCTGTCGAGGGGTTGGGAATGCTATGTTTGTTTCTTTTCTTGTATTTATGTTAGATTTAGCTGCCTTTTTGCTTCTTTTGTTCATTTGAGCTCATTTAATCCTGAAAATACAAAAGGAAGACAAAAACATACTTTTTCGAACATTAGTACTAAAAAAGGGTTAGTTTTATGCCACATTTGATGTAATTTATATGTTGTATTTTACACACATCAAATACCCCCACACTTGAATCTTTGCTTGTCCTCAAGCAAAACTCTTTATAATGTGGCTTTACACTCCCAAATGGAATGGGTAGAAGAGAAGGTTTTTGGGCTTGTCATAGAGTGTCGGGATTTCCAAGATTCTTTATTAAGTTTTATTTCTATTTATTTACAATCCTATTCGTCATGATTTATTCAAAACATTACATAAGATAAATTACTTATTAGGGCATAACATGACTTTTTAAAATTCCATTTATATACAAGTTCACATACCTCACGGAGATCACTCAATACTCGGCTGAAGATGTATTTTAGTGAATCACTCGAGAGCGGCATGGAACTTACTCCTACCATAGGATTGTCAAGCGATCAATCCTCCTCCTTTTTTAACTATGCACCTTTGTAAATATCAAGAGGACTTTTGGGTGTAGGGTTAGGCTTAGGTTAAAGGTAGGTGGTTGGGTTAGTGGTTAGTAAAAGGGCGAAAGGCGTACAAAGCGTCGTTTTTCGTAAGACTTTTTATTTTTGTAATTTTTTTTATTTTGATGAAGCTATTATTCAAACAAAGTTATTTTTGATAAACTTGTTTGTTTATCTCTTTTTGCTTCATCATAATATTTTATTTTGAAAGTCATAAGAAAAACCAAGCTTGTTACTAAAACAAAGGGTTAAAAATAAAAAGGTTTTGGTGGGTAAAAGGGTGTTTGTTTTTGGGTTAAGAAATGAAAAGGTTTAGGCTCAAAGGGGTTAACTAGGGGGATTTTGGGTTGGTGGTAAAAAAAAAAGAAAAATAATGGTGTAGAAATAAAAAGGGTTAGTCCTAATGCCTCCATCATTTACTTACTCGGGTTTAAGTTGGTAAGGACCGGGAGTGTATCGTCGTGGCAAGTTCTAGAGTCGTAAGAACCAAGCGGCTATTCACACAAGAAACGAAAAATGAGCATTTAGTTTAAAGATATGTATTGTATGCTCAATAAAGGCTCAAAACTCACTTTTTTGTGGGAATGGGTTTTTATGTGATCAAGTATATATAATCAAATTTTAACTAAGCTTGTCATGCCATTTCATAATTTTCTTACGTTGGTTCTTTTTATCACGATGCTATCGGTTGTAAATTTGTAAAAATATAACATTTTTAGAACTTGAAATTCCCAAGTTAAACCTAGACAAGTAAAAAAATGAAAAGTTTTTGAAAAAAATTTGGGGTGATTAGCGGTTTCAATAGAGTTTTATGTAAGGCCTGTAATTAGGACTTGCAAGATTCAAGGTTTTAGCATCCCCCCCACACTTAAATTACACATTGTCCTCAATGTGTCCCAAAAATAGGTTTTTAGGTTGATTAAATATGTAAAAAGGTGTGAAAAGGCAAAAATTTATGTTACTGGGCGTCTGGACACGGCCCCGTGTTCAGATCACCAGTAACAAAATGAGTAAAAAGAAACAGAAGCCTAGGCATGGGGGCGTGTTCCGTGAGCACGCCCCATGTCCAGTTACCTGAACTGGGCATTTTCTGCAGATGGTTGGGCACGGAGCGTGTTGGGCGAGCACGGCCCCATGCTGAACTTGCTGTAATGAAGAAAAATTTGTCGGGTGGCCTTGTTTTTGTGCATGGGATGCTGGTTCAAGTTTCCCTTGGTATCCTTCACCATCCCGAGTGTGTTTTACCCATTACAACATCATCCAAACACCATTTTAACTAAAACCGTCATTCCATTAAATAGAGAAAATTACATAATAGTCCTAGAAAATTTAAAACAAAGTAGAAAAATTAAAAGTTAAGGGTCCTAAATTAGATAGGTCAAGTGATACATAAAATCATCCTAAGGAGCTCTACTTCTACAATAAGAACCAAAATTCCGAAAATAGTTTTCCGGTATCTAAAAGCTTTGTAGAACTCCGAGCCGAGGGGTGTTCCCTAGATGTTGTTAAAGCCATTCTTCTATTTCTCTTGGGAGGAAGAAGGTGGCTTCATTTTCCTTAACATCTTGTGGGGAGTGACACCAACCGGAACCCCTTGTAGTATGTCTCGAGGGGGTTCCGAATGTATGGTGTACCATTCGGCCGGAATGATGACTTCCGGTATCACATTCCATGCCCTTTGGGTGATAATTGGTACCAAAGGAGGAGAGGCGAGAATGTTCAACCTTTGGTGCAAAAGGTTGACCTCTCGAAGACATCCCTCTAGTCCCACCGTCAAATGATTAACACGGTCGACCAATGCTTCTTCCACCCCCGTCATCTCATCAATGGCCTCTCTTAAGGCGTAAACGTAGTTTGCAAGAGAGTCTTCAACCGTTGATGACCTTCTCCCTTGTCGGTTGTTTCTGGAGTGCGATGAAGATGTTCCGCTAGTTCTGCTCGCCATTCTGAGAAAACATACCGAAAAGAGTTCAATTTTATGGAAGCAGTACCTCGGACACGGCCCCGTGTTCAATGAACACGGCCCCATGTTCAATGAACACGGCCCCATGTTTAGATGTCTGTAGATTTTTGGAACAAGGAATCATGGAGTTTTAATTTGTTTTCGTGATTTAAAACGTTTTTAAGCAGAAACATCTTAAAACATTGTTGTAGAACTTACTTTTAACAAGATTCCATGAATAAAAATCTAACAAACATCTCAATAAAGCTTGAAATTATGGAGATTTCAAGCTCTAATGGAAGTATTAAGGAAAAATTGAAGAAGATGAAAGTGGATAAAAGAGGAAAGGAAAAGAAGGTTGTTGAGAAACTTCTTTTAGAAAATACCTAGGATGGTATGTGAGAAGATTCCCCAAATCTCTGTCCCTGGAATGGTTGAAATGTGCAGGATTCTTGGCTACATTTATAGAAAACGATAGCACGCAGCACATGGCCCCGTGTCGGCTGGACATGGCCCCGTGTGCAGGCAAGATCATGACACATTTTGTCCGTATTCTGACACGAAATCAGAAAGGAATATTTTGGTGGACATGGGGGCGTGTTGACCTGGACACGGCCCCGTGTCTAGAGGCTGTTTATGAAGTTTCGTCTATTTCTAAGGAATTCATCCGAATCGGGCGATTCCTTACTGGATGGAACAACCCCAAAGTGCCTAAGATACCTTAATTGCTCTAGATTAAGACGAGAACGCAAAAGGATGTCGGTGAGGGTGATTCCTATGCTAAATGTAGGTGGACAAGTCCAACCCTTTCCCGGGCTCTCGTTAAAGAAGGTGTATGTCGAATCGCTCAGGTCTATGTATGCACCGAATGAAGTCGATGGAGAGTCCTTCACGGCACAATCGACACAGGGACGACTATCGACCACGTCTTCGCTAGAGTTAGAGGTAATATCGGGAACAACGAAGTTGTTTTTATTTGAATGTGATCCCAACAATTCTTCTTGGTTATCGTCTTGAGATGAATTAGAGAAATCCATCTTAAGTTCTTTTAACCAATTAAGAATTAGATCTTCTAATTGAAATAGTTCATCAAGAAGCATTTCTCCTAGAAGGTCCGGTTGAGAGCATTCGAGGGAGAGATAAGGATTAATTTTACTTTCGCCTCTCTTAAGGCTACAGGAAAACAATGGGTCTATATAATTTAGAAAGTAACATTCTAAATCTTTATGAGGGCCACCATATATTTGACACCACGTACTATAAGAGTGCCGAAAGTAAAAATTATCAGTATCACTCATGTTTGTGTCAGAAATTACCAACCGTCGGGATCTTACGGTTCTGTTTACAGTAACTGAAACTTGGGCATGGGGTGTCTTGAGAGGGCATGGCCCAGTGTTCAGCTTACTGTCTGACTTAAAACAGGATTGCCAGTTCCAAAGATTGGGCACGGGCGTGTTTAGCGGGCACGACCCGTGCTGAGTTCTGCAGAAGGTGAAAAATTAGGAAAATTCTAAAAAAACAGAAAAACTAGAAAAAACGATTAGGCCGTTGATTCCTAACTTTCTTAAAATCCTTGTGTCCCCGGCAACGGCGCCAAAAACTTGAGGTGCGTAAGTGTGTATATATTTTAATGTATATTTTAAGCCCTTTTTACAAGTTAGCCAAGTTTTAAATTTATAAAACACGATATTATAGTAACACCAAACACACATATGGGCAAGTGCACCCATCGTGAGCGTAGTATAGTGTTGGTAAGATACTGATGTCGTACAAGGACACAAGAGCTTTTAATAACGGTTTATCCTCAACGTCTAATCAAATCAAAAGTTTAGAAAAAGGTTTTTAAACTAGAAAAATAAAAACTAACTAAAATGCTGAAAAATAAAATAAAAACAGATAGACAAGATGAATCACTTGGATCCGACTCGTGTATACTGTATAGTGTAACCTTTGATTATTTCCGCACTTTTGCACTTTTTAAGAGATTATCTTAGTTATTGTAGTAGGCCCCTCTTTTGAAGGTGACGTTACCCTCAACCCAGTAGTTTGAGTCAGCAAAGGATACAATCCTAAAGGGTCGGATTATTGAAAGATAATTAATTAAGTTATTAATGCATAATGTGGTAGGCCCCTCTTTTGAAGGTGACGTTACCCTCGGCTAAGTAGTCTGAGTCAGCAGGGATACAGTCCTAAGTAGCCGGGTTAAAGTATTTATAGTAGCTTACATATGAGGGGATCAAAGAGTTTGGACCCCCGCCATCCAATACCAGTGGGTATTGAAGGAGGTCCTACTAAATTTGACCCAGGTCCTTGCAGAATATATACACTGAACATGGCAAGACTCTTACCAAACCGTTCCCTTAACCCCCGACCAGGTAGCCAACATATCTCCATATAGACCGTGGTGGTATGAATGGTGAAAATCTTTTATTTTATATAGACAGTAAAATAATGCCAAGACACCACAGACAAACGATAAGGAAGAATCACCTTCAACATAAGAAACTAGTTATTAAAGTCATTAATACATAACCAAATAAAAAGTGCGAAAAGATTAAAAATAAAAAGTATTACACTAGACACTTGTCTTCACCAAGTGATGTAAGAGACTTAGGCAAACATGGCCTTTGATTTTCAAAAACTCTTATGATCAATCTTGGATCCCGAGACGACTCACACACTCTATGATGGATGATGGTGGTGGATGATGGTGTTGTGGTGGTGGTGGAGTGTGGGTGAAGTGTGAGAGAGGTGGTGTGCCAAGGGATGGTTTGCAAATGAGCCAAGCATCCCTATTTATACCTTGAACAGCAGCTCGGGCACGGCCCCGTGTCCATTGGGCATGGCCCCGTGTCCACCCTCCTTCTCTTTCTTAATTAATTGCAGTTTGTCTGCATTAGTTGACCACGCCCCCGTGTCCGCTGGGCACGACCCCGTGTGCAGAAGAGTATCTGTACTATCAAGATTTCCCCAGATTCTGTGAATTACGTCTATCGACTTCGTCTTGTATCGAGTCTTGTATTAGAATTGTTAGATCAGGGCACATTGTACGAGAAACTAGGGTTTGTGTTAAAGTGGGTAATTTCGCTTGAAATAACCACTGCCACTTTCAAGGGAAATTAACATTGTAATTCCGCTTGAAATGGTCAGTGCCACTTTCAAGGGAAATTAACATTGTAATTCCGCTTGAAATGGTCAGTGCCACTTTCAAGGGAAATTAACATTGTAATTCCGCTTGAAATGGTCAGTGTCACTTTCAAGGGAAATTAACATTGTAATTCCACTTGAAATGGTCAGTGCCACTTTCAAGGGAAATTAACATTTCTAATTCCGCTTGAAAGTGTCAGTGCCACTTTCAAGCGGAATCACCACCACTATATATAGGCTTCATGTCTAGTCATTTGTAACGGAATTAGATTGATATACCGAGGTGCTGCCGGTCTATCTACTGATTGTAAACAGTGTTAAATCAATATACAAGACGTTTAAAGTGTGAATCAAGCTATTTCCATGTCTATACGTCTGTTTCCGCCTTTCGTATAGATAAGAAATCTTCTGAACGACTCGTTTGGGTCACAAAACGATCCTACAAGTACTAAAAAAGGGTTAGTTTTATGCCACATTTGATGTAATTTATATGTTGCATTTTGCACACATCAAAAGGTGAGTACACAAGTTTAATAGTATATAGTATAGTGAAAGCGTTTATGCATAACCAGCATGTAACACGTAACGGGCGAAGCAAGTAACTATCGAAACTATGTCATACTTAATCACGAGACTGCGATGTAGAGTATGAGCGACACATGTCCAGCAGACACGCGAAGTAAAGTAATGTGATCCCTAGCAACCCCCGTCCAGGACAGGTGTTGAGTCCAAACTATAGCACTATCGTTGCTAGAGGCGATACCGTGTAACACTGTCTAAGCATAGTAACAAGCATTCATAAATCACGTATAACATGCGGGACCGGTTAGCTTTAAAAGTGGTTGTGTTATGTGTTCAATGTGATTTGATATAGAACGTATGTAACACCCAAAGTGCGTTAAAGAAAATGGGTTCGAGTATACTCACAGTACGTGTTTAGTAAATAAACACAACCTTGGATTGAAAATTTCGTCCGGCGACCTGATGTTTTGAAATTTTTGTGAAATTTTCTAAGTTAAAAGTTTTAACAGAGACGGCGTGAGGATGTGCCAGACAACGGAAACTCATCAAGGACCAGCTCATCCGATCGGATGGGAATCACCCCATTCAGTCATACTCACTGTTCTTTTGATGAAGTTTCATGTTCAACCTGTGAATCGGTCTTCTCTCCGGTGGAAATCTGTTATCAGACCAGTTCTCAACTAGAGAAAGAGTAGAGAGCCTGAATGAGCCTAGATTCCATCGTTTTAAGTAGAATGTGAAGAAGATTTGAAGAAAAGTATGTAAACTGTTGAAAATGTTTAGATCACGTGAATATTTGTGTTAAAATGTGTATAAATCCTTTAGATCTAGACAAACTTTAGTGTGATGATGTCATACTTTAGTGTTCATAAGAAACTGAGATGATGTCACCTTAAAGCAGTCCAAATCAGGCGATTTCATGGTGAAAATGTAAGATTTGGTGGAGAAGATGATGAGAAAGTGTATATTGATGATAGAAGTATAAGATTTAGTGTGATAACTCGAGTTTCCAAGGTTTCCCTTGTACGAGTTACTTGTTACATACTGTGTTTGTGGTTCGTTGCATTGATTCTATGTAACGTAATTAGTTTATAAATTGTTTATGTGGACTGATGATAGTGTTACTTAATATAGTAGGGAATTATTTATTTTTATTTTCTATATGAGGTTAACAAGGTTAGTTTGTTAATTAATTTAGTAAATGAAAAACATTAACTGAGTTTGTGTCATTGGTTAGTCAAGTTAGTAGATTACACAAACATTAGGGGCCAATGTGTAGTTTATTATTCAACCCTTAATAAAAAGGATTATGAAGGAAACAACCCTGTTGGTGCACCTAGTGTCTGTTAACTTCGTCTTAATTGAGTCTTATGTCTAGATAGGATGAACGAGCACACAACAGGGTCGAAATTAGGGTTAGATTACATGTTTGTATGTAATTTCGCTTGAAGGTGACATGGACCAGTTCAAGCGAAATCATCACATGTGATTTCGCTTGAACAGGGTTGTGACACATTCAAGCGAAATCTCCTAGTCTATAAATAGGGTTGTGCTGTTTCATTTGAAGCGAACCTGATCATTGTGTGTGAGTCGAGGTGCTGCTGGATTTTTGTCAGAAATCATTGTAAAAGCTCAGATAATCAGTAATAGAAAAGAATTGAAAGGAAACAAGCTGTTTGACATTGTTTGCATTGATTCCGCCTTTGTAAATGATGATGAACTACTCAACTTGACTGTTTAGGGTCACCAGAACGATCCAACAAGTGGTATCAGAGCTCAGGACGAGGAGTTCATACCATTGCAGCTTGAAATCATCGGATTTTCTTACTTCTACTCATTCTTTTCTGATTTGGACATATTTTTACGGTTAAAATGGCCTGAAAATCACATATATCAAGCGAAACATAGTGTTAAATAATTCTTAAAAGAATTGGACCTAAAATCAGTTTAAAACTTGATCAAATCATTGATTTCGCTTGAAAACTGTTCGAATGTTGCTGATGTCACGAGATTTCGCTTGAATCTACTGCTGTTTTTGCTTGAAAAGTATACATATTTGTCTGATTTCGCTTGAGTGGGGTTTCGCTTGAGCCTGTATTGCTATTTCGCTTGAAAAAGCATTTTAGCTTAAAATCAGATTTCGCTTCAAGTAACTTGATTTCGCTTGAAGGGTTTTGCTTGAGTTTGATTTACTATTTCGCTTGAAGAGCTTATCTCATTAAAAGCTGATTTCGCTTAAACAGATTCCGCTTGAATCTGTATTTTTCAAAACCAAGAATTTTCTAAGTGTTTGTTGATCATTTTCAGGTACGTGAAAGATGGACAAATTCATGAATCCTTTTATTGATATATATATGCCTTTGCTGGAAACTCTGGAGATGATACTTCTCGCAACACCAATGAGAACACGACGAATGCAAAGAAAACTTTATCGGATACTTTAGGTGTGGAAAGTGCATACGGAACATATAACAAACCCCCTAAGTTGATGGAGATCGAAGAGTACAGTCGGTGGGCCAAGAAGTTTGAAGAATGGTTAAAGGCATTTGCGTATACTAGCTGGAAAAGTCTAAAGAATGGATACAATGATGGAGGGAAAATGGTGAAACTTTGACATCAATTGAAGAAATAGATGTTTTTGTTGCCGAGCAAAAGTGCATCGCGTTGCTATTTCAGTATGTCCGAGAAGATATAATATCTTTGATCGAGTATAACAATGCTAAAGATTTGTGGAAAAAGTTAGAAGTAAAATGTTTGGGTAGTGCAGAAATAGTGAAAAACAAAAAGAAACTGCTTAGAAAAGAGTTTGATTTATTTGGTTGTTTAAAAAATGAATCAGTTTGTAAGATGATTGAGAGGTTTGGGCACTTGAAGTTGGAACTGGAGAGACATGGAATTACCTATTCTCAAGAAGAGTTAGTCGACAAATTGTTTGACTCGTTGCCAGATGAGATGGATTGGCAATACTATGCGTTAATGCTGAAGAATACTATCAAGTCTGAAGAGATGACAGTGGATCTGCTTATCGAGAGACTAGAAAGTCATGACCTAGAGATAAAGAAGACACACAAAGTCAATCATTCGTCATATCAGCAGAATTTGGAGCTGTATTATCCAAAAAGCATGATTCCCAAGAATATGTCTCCCAATACAGCTTTTTCTGCTGAAAATTCCAACACATCTAGTAAAGAGAGTGCAAGCAGTGGATTTCACAGTGGCTCTTCGTCAACTTCAAACCAATCAACTGCAAAGAACTTATTTCAATGCAACATCGCGGTGGATTTAAAGAACGCTCAAAATTTCAGCGAGGAGTCTGCAAAGCAACAGATGGCTTTCTTAGCTTCTATGTTAGAGTCGTATGAGAGCCTTATGGCAGGCAAGATAGGCAACACCAACCTAACAAAGGAAGACTACGATCAAATAGATCCTGAGGAGATGGAATTTATCGACATAAGGTGGTGTATGGCCAGTGCAGTGAGAAGGGCACAGCGTTTTATGGAGATTACAGGAAGAAAGTCTATTGGTGGACCATCTACCAAGTTAGGCTTTGACAAGTCAAAAGTGACCTGTTTCAAGTGTAAACAGAAAGGTCATTTTAAAAGAGAGTGCCGGAATGCTTATGCTGATGATTCTGAAAATCCATTCAAAGAAGATTACTACAAGAGAGCGATTTATCATCAGAATAAATCAGAACCGCCCAGAATGAAACAACTTGAGGATAATAAAGAAAAATCCAGAGCTCTTGCTGTGATTCATGATGATGAAGGTTTTGACTGGAGCGAGTTGTTACCAGATGAGGATGCGGTTGGATATGCTTTTATGGCAAAGATTGTTGAACCTGTTCCTTTTACAGATAATAGAAATGAAGAAGAAAAGTATGTTAACAGAAAAATGATAGCTCAAAACAGAATGATCAGAATATCTGATATATACACTGAAGCAAAAAGGGCGAAGAGATGGGATCCAGACAGAGAATGTTATCTTGACCCCATGGGAAACATTGCTATTGACTATAAGACCCTCGATCTTGAAACCATAATTCAACAAATTGCTGAAGAAGAAGAGGGTTGGCAAAGAAAATGGTGGGGAAGTGGAGACGAGAAAGAAGAGAAAGAAAAAGAAAAAGAGGAAAAGGCAAAGAAGGTTGATGATGGGATCATTGATACATCACAAAAGTTGAATGCTGAAAACTTGGGAAAGATGGCTGATAAAGTGCTGCTAAGGAACTTGAGGTAGACTCTAAGTCTGTATCTGAGTCTATAAGCCAGGTCAGTTCAAATCCGTCAACGAGTGCGTCAGGTAAGAAAGTTAATGGTGACATTGACTGCAAAAATTGCATAAAAGAGTGCAAAGTTTGTAGTACAATCACTTATCTAAATGGTAAGAAAGTTGATGATCTGACTGATAGAGTCAGAAGTGTTGAGGATCAGATTCTTAACCGTGATAAAATGTTGAAAGCTTCGAATGATAGAATAAAAGAATTGAATGAGAAAATCGAAACTGATAAAATTGACATAGAAAGAGTTAGGAAAGAAAATGAAAAACTAATTCTTGAAAACCGTCAAATTTCTGAAAGTTTTGAGAAGCTAAAACGTACGGTGAAAGATTCTGATGATAGAAATGGTAAAACATACAAAGAAAATTGTCAATTGCAAGGTGTTTTGAGGGTTAAAGAAGAATTAATCAACCAACAACTGGATGAGATTGCTAAGTTGAAACTTCAATTTCAAGAAGTTAAAATTGAAAATGAACGCATCCAGTTGAAGTTGAACAGTTACAGCTCCGCAAGCTTTGTTTTGCAACACATTGTTCCTAAACTCATTGGGAAGAACAAAGCAGGCGAAGATGTGTATACTGATGGAACTGGGGTGGGGTTTCATCAGGTACCACCACCAGTTCTAAACAATTATTCAAAGAAACAATCAGGGTTGGTTATTGATGTAGATGAAACAAATGAGATAAAACTTCCAGAGTCAATTGATGTTACATTTTCTTCATCATCATCTGATGATAGTGTTCAAACTGAGATTGTTAAAGGCATGGCTGAAAGTGTTTTGGATAGTGATTCAGCTAAGGATGAAGAGTGTTTTCTGAACAATTACATTCCTAAACCAAAATCCAAAAACAACTTAGGTGATGAACCGGGTCTTGTGTGTACAAGATGGCTGGATCTGATAAGTTGTATTCGGATTCTGAGTTTCCTCTGGAGAATGTTAATGTGAACAAATTGAAAAATGTTTTCAAACTGGTTGAAATTGATTTTTCTGAAGTAGAAGGTTTGAATCAGACAAAGAGGCAAATGAATTTTGAAAAAGATAAAGCTTATTACAAGAAACCTGTTGTTCCACCACATTTTTATAACAACAATCGAAACAAATGGTCGGGTGGTTATCAGGGTGGTAAGAGTTATCAGAAAAAGAGTTTTCAAAACAAGAAGCTTGCTGAGAAAAAGGTGTTTGTGAACAGTTCAAGTTCACTTTCTGATGAAGAATCTGAGATTTTTTAAAAATCAAATGAAGAATTTTTTGCAAAGAAGGCCTCACAATCTCAGACTGAAGGTACAAGTCGAGTTGTTGATACTCGTACATGCTTCAGATGCAACAAAGTTGGACATATTGCACGAAAGTGTACCAACTTCAAGCCTAAGTCTGAAATTGTTGAGAGTCAAAAGAAGAAAGTTGATGTGAAGGGAAAAGCTCCAATGGTTGTTGAGAAAATTTTGAAAAATGAGAAAACAAAAGTCAAAATTGAACCTGTTAAAAATGTGGTAACTAAAAATGACAAGTTTTACAAACGGGTTGCATCGTCTCAACAAACATGGAAGCCAAAAGTGGTTGAAAAGAAATCAAGTGTTACAAAACCAAAGGTTTCAGTGTCAGAAAAACAATCGTCTTCTACCACACCGGTAAAGATGGATGTTCCTTTGGAATATTATGAGAAACTTGATCCAAAAGAGACTATTACTTCTGAGAAGAAAATTGTTTCAAAGAAAGACCAACCATCTGGTCAACCTCAAAAAGACGAATTTTTCTTATATAAAGAGGTTGAGGTTGGGTCTGTAGAGAGCTTGAAGATGAATGATAAAAACTTTCTGCCACTTTACACTACAAAATCTCACATTAAAGTCCAGTTACATGAGTCGAAAGAGGCTTGGGTAGCATCAAAATCTCACTAAGTGTTTCTGATATGTGCAAGAGCTTCCAAGATCTGTTTCACGATGGATTATGGATAGTGGAGCTTCTCGGCACATGACAGGGAAGACAACATTGCTGTACGATGTTAGAAATTTCAATGGTGGTTATGTGGGATTCGCAGGAAATCAAGGTGGTAGAATAGTTGGAGAAGGAACGTTATCCAATGGGATTGTTACGTTTGAAAGAGTTAACTACATCACCGAGCTTGAAAACAATCTTCTGAGCATATCTCAGATCTGTGATAGGATGTATTCCACTCACTTTACAGACAAAGAATGATTGATCTTGAAACCAGGATTTGTTATCCCTGAAGAATGGATTATCATGAGGGCACACAGAGTGAATGATCTGTACGTGTTGGACATGAGTGTAGCAACTACAACCACGGGTCAAGCACACTATTTTGTTTCAAGAGTAACTGAGAAAGAATCGCAATTGTGGCACCGGAAGATGGGTCATATACACCTGAGGAAAATGAATCACCTGGTGCATAACGATTTAGTTCTCGGAGTTCATGTCAAAGGTTTTCATCTTGAGGGGGAGTGCATAAGCTGCATCAAAGGGAAGTAGAAAAAGAAATCACATCCTCAAAAGAAAGTCAACTCATTATTGAAACCTTTAGAGAGACTTCATATGGATCTTTTTGGTCCAGTGAACGTCAAAAGCATCACGGGAGATTACTATTGTTTGGTTGTCACGGATGATTTTTCAAGGTTTTCATGGGTTTCATTTCTGAAGACGAAAGATGAGACGTTTGATAGTTTGATGGCATTGTTCAAGAAAATTGAAAATTTGTACCAAAGGTGTATCAAGAGAATCAGAAGTGATAATGGTACTGAGTTCAAGAACAGAAAGATGGAAGAAAATTGTGATGAAAGAGGTATTTTGCATGAATTTAGTGCTCCTTACACTCCACAACAGAATGGAGTAGCAGAAAGAAAGAACATGACGCTAATTGAAACGGCTAGGATGATGCTTGCTGATTCAAAGCTACCAGTAAATTTTTGGGCAGAAGCAGTATCCGCCGCATGCTATACACTCAATCGGGTTCTCACTGTTAAGAAATTCAATAAGACGTGTTTCGAGCTGATCAATAACCGCAAGCCGAACCTGAACTATTTAGAACCGTTTGGGTCTCCCTGTACAGTTCTAGAGCCTTTTGGTAAATTTGGTCTAGAGAGCATTGAAGGAATTTTCGTGGGTTATCAAAGTCCATTGAAAAGAGTCTTTGTTCCAAGCTTGAAGCGGATTATTGAAGCACACAATGTTGAGTGTCAAGGTCACACAATACCACCGCAGAATCCTGGAGATTCATGGCGTTTTCATTATGACACTTTGTGGGATTCGTTTGACATGGAAGAAGAAAAGGAAGAAGAAGAAGAAGAAGATTTCTTTGACGAGTTGGATATTCTAAGAGAGTATGAAGAATCGCAAGAAAGATTTCCAGCAGAGATTTTCAGTCGACAAAGACTAGCTTAGAACGATGATGAAGCAGGTCCAAGTAATGCTGGAGAACATGATGATATTCAACAAAATGAAGTTGCTCATGATAATCAGACGGCACAGAATGATAATCAAGAATCTGAGAACATGCCAGTATTTGATCGTGGTGATTCAGATTCTGAGGGGGAGCAAATTCAAATTTCAAGTCAAACAAACCCAGTCAGTGAAGAAGGTGCAAATCAGAATGTTACTAATCTGGAAGGCGAGGTAGATGTTTCAGGCGAAGTGATGCCAAGAACTCTTTCATACCATCCAGAAGATTTGATCATTGGAGAATTGCAATCAGGCGTTCGCACTAGACGTCAAATTGACCAAGTCCTTACTTGTTTTTATTCTACAATAGCACCTTTACAAACTGAGTTTTCACTAAGTTGTTTTATTTCGCAGATCGAACCGCGAACATATAAAGAGGCGCTAACTGAAGATTCATGGGTCAATGCTATGCAAGAAGAGTTGAGTCAGTTTGAGAAGTTAGGTGTGTGGAAGTTAGTAGACTTGCCTGATGTTTAGAGGAAGATAAACACCAAGTGGGTGTTCAAGTGTAAGAGAGACGATAGAGGGGTTGTTGTTCGTAACAAAGCTCGACTCGTTGTCCAGGGTTTCAGTCAGCAGGAGGGTATAGACTTCACCGAAGTATATGCTCCAGTGGCTCGACTAGAAGCGATCAGAATCTTCCTAGCATTTGCATCTTGGAAAAATTTCAAAGTTTATCAGTTAGATGTTAAATCGGCGTTTCTCTATGGGAAGGTAAAAGAGGAGGTATATGTCGGACAGCCACTGGGCTTCACCGATCCAATCCACAAAGACAAGGTCTACTTGCTATACAAAGCGTTGTATGGTTTACACCAGGCCCCGAGAGCTTGGTACGAGACATTGTCTCAACACATGTTAGCCAACAGTTTCATTCGTGGAAAAGTGGATGCCACTCTCTTCACCAAAGAGGTCGACGGTCATCTTTTGATAGTTCAAATTTACGTGGACGACATCATATTTGGGTCTACAAATGAGAATCTGTGCAAAGATTTTGAACAAGTTATGAAGCAGAAATTCGAAATGTCATCGATGGGCGAGATGAAATTCTTCTTGGGACTTCAGGTTGATCAACTGCCTAAGGGAATTTTCATACATCAAACGAAGTACGTTCATGATATCTTGGGGAAATTCGGGATGTTGGGTTCTACTACAGCCTCCACCCCATTAGCAACGAATCATGGGATAAACCCTGATCTCACCGGAGAGAAGGTAGATGAAACGATGTACCGTTCCATGATCGGATCACGGATGTATTTGACAGCTTAAAGACCCGATATTATGTACCCAACCTGCCTCGCAACAAGATTTCAATCTAATCCGAGAGCTTCGCACATGGTTATTGTTAAAAGGATATTAGGCTACCTGAAAGGAACTCCATCGTTGGGGTTATGGTATCCAAAAGATGGCGACTTTATGCTTGAAGGTTATTCCGATTCGGATTTCGGAAGCTGCAAAGTTAACGCTAAATCAACAACAGCGGGATGTCAGTTCTTTGGATCAAGATTGGTCACCTGGAAATGCAAAAAGCAAACCTCTGTGGCTTTATCCACATGTGAAGCGGGGTATGTATCTGCTAGCAGTTGCTGCTCTCAGATCTTGTGGATCCAGCAACAAATGCGCGACTACGGTTTGCAATTTCTAAACACCCCTATCTTTGTTGATAATGAGGCAGCGATAAACATTACTAAAAATCATGTTCATCACGCTAAAACCAAACACATTGAAATTCGTCATCACTTCATTCGAGATTGTTTTGAGAATAAGTTGATACGAATTGAGAAAATCCATACTGATGAGCAAAAAGCTGATTTACATACCAAAGCATTTGACAAAACTCGTTTTCAATATTTGCTAAAATTGAATGGTATGAAGCTTTTATCGGTGTTGGAAGAGATTCATGGCGTTGATGAAAGAGACATTGTAGATGATGTTAAGAAGCAATCTGCAATGGTTTGTCGATTTTTTACTTGTTTTGGTATTTAGGGGGAGAGTATAGGGTAATATTTTCAGAAAATACAAAAACAATAAAAAATGACAAAAATACAAAAACATGAGATATTTTCAAAATCAAAAAATAATATAAAATTGAAAAAGAGCTTGTGTAAAAAGGGAAAATGATAGTACATCGGCTTGACAGTTAAGGTATGCTAAAGAAATGTAATGTTTAAAAGGTCTTAAACAGTCTCGCTGATGATGTGCCGATAGGTTTTTGCACATTTAGTAGGTTTGTTCGGGATATAAACCTAAATCTTTACTTACTTATTTCGTGGGGAACACTACTTGAATATATAGGTAACCCCAGAAATCTCGTTTGAAAAATCCCTCTTTCTGAGATACTAGGTCTTTATACTCAGTGATATCTGGGGTATTATTCCGGGACTTCTGATAATGCGGAAGCAATGGCCTAGTCCCTGAATAATACTTTCTGCATGCTTAAAACATAGCGCCGCCCTCAGCATAAATGATGAGACAATAAAATTGCTAATCAATGCTGTTGTAAAAAAGATCCTCTAAAGGGGACACACCAAATTCGAAGCCGTCATCTCTCTGCTGAATGGAAGTTCTGACCTGAGCTCTCACGGTTCTTCGCAATTTAACCCCTTACAGATATCATCTGTGGTATACTCACATGTAAGACTGAATATTGGGATTTGGATACGGGAGTATATTCAAGAGGTGGGACACACGTATAAGTTTAAGTCTCTAAAACACTAAATCCGTATCCTGGACAGATTGAAAATTGTGTGAAAATTTAAGTGGATCAGTATATCGACAATCTAAGCGAATTGTTTAATTCTGAGTATGTAATTGAAGCTTAACGGTACGTGTGACTTGTCGAATAGCTGATATGATTCCCTAACACGCTTAACCAAAAATATGTTTTTAAATAGTTTACTTTTATTGCATTTCAGTTCTGTATTTCATTTCTAGTTTAGAAGCTTTATTAAAAATCCAAAAAGATTTTACACTTCTACTTTATTTTTTGACAAACCAAAGTGGAAAGATGATCTTCAGATTCAATTTGAAGCAGATGCAGGAAGTTTCTGGACTGGATGATGAGTTTGGAGCTAAAACATGATAAGTTTGTGAAAGTTGGAAAGTTAAAGCAAGTTCATTAATTTGAAACTTGTAATTTAAAAAAAATTGTACAAAATGTCAGTGTGAATTATCTCTGATCAACCAAGGTCATTAAGTTGGACTTGGTAGATTAATTGAGTAATCAGGGTCATTAATTTGAACCTGAATACTTAAGTGGATTTCTAATTCTGACAAGATCATTGAATTGAGGATAAAGGTAAGTTTGGATTGAAATTATTATTGTCATATATCTTATATTTGGGTAGAGATTATACAGGAATCAAATTCTCCATGGCAACAAAATGTTGAAGTTTGAACTAGAATTTAAAGCCCTAGTTTATCGAGAGGGGGAGTCTGTGAAAGGGGGAGTTAGAATTCTGGATCAACACTCAAAGGGGAGATTAGAGATTAAAGTTTGATGATAAAGATTGAAGAGAGCTTTACTATGACAAGACAATTTGGATAGAGAGACAAAGACTAAAAACCTGACGTCGAAGACTTCGTGAACATCCAAGGGGGAGTCTGTTGGTGCACCTAGTGTCTGTTAACTTCGTCTTAATTGAGTCTTATGTCTAGATAGGATGAACGAGCACACAACAGGGTCGAAATTAGGGTTAGATTACATGTTTTTATGTAATTTCGCTTGAAGGTGACATGGACCAGTTCAAGCGAAATCATCACATGTGATTTCGCTTGAACAGGGTTGTGACACATTCCAGCGAAATCTCCTAGTCTATAAATAGGGTTGTGCTGTTTCATTTGAAGCGAACCTGATCATTGTGTGTGAGTCGAGGTGCTGCTGGATTTTTGTCAGAAATCATTGTAAAGGCTCAGATAATCCGTAATAGAAAAGAATTGAAAGGAAACAAGCTGTTTGACATTGTTTGCATTGATTCCGCCTTTGTAAATGATGATGAACCACTCAACTTGACTGTTTAGGGTCACCGGAACGTTCCAACAAACCCCCCACCCGAATACACCCCTCCACCCGAAACCTTACCCACCCGAAATACCCTCCACACGAAAACACCCCTGCGAAATCACCCTTCACGAAAACACTAAGTGTGTTCGTCAACTTGTGGGCCGGCGAAAACAACACATGGGCCTATGGCCCAGTAGCAATCTGTTTTAATATCTTGTTCCCCACTGTTACGTAAAAGCTTAATCGCCAAACCATAGAGCCCCTATTGCTTCTCCCTGTGCAACGGCAGCTGCAAGTCTTCAAGCCTTCCCTTTCAATCAATCTAGTGACCCTTCCATCTCGGTTAGTTCGCACTATTGTTAATCGTTACGTGATTCCTTGCTTGATCGATGTGTGTTTGTATATGAAAAGCCAATTAAAGGAGTTCTGTGGATTGTGGTATGCATGTTCATGGGTAGGGTGTGGGATCTTGTGTTATTATTAAGACTATGTGTATGATTTCGTTAATTTATCTGAATAACTGATAGATTTCAATAGGATGTAGTTTAGCGTAATGATGATGATCTGATTTTCTGTCATGAGGAGATGATGAATCTGTTAATAATTAGGGTTATCTATAAACTCATGATTAGTATTCAATCTTTGGATTATGGTTGATGCTCCTGTGTGATAGAGATGATGATTTAATCACGTAACAGTTAATGATGACTAGGGTTCTTGATAATCACACCAACTTGTTAGTGAGCGCATGATGATTGAATGATTTGATGAATGGATTGAGTTGAATTTCTGTGATGATGATTAGGGTTAGATGAAATCGCAGGGATCGACGAAAACACAGAGGTCAACGAAATCACTAAGTGATTTCGCCATATCATAACCTCGACGAAATCCCTTGGGATTTCGTCGCCCAAAGGGGTTTTCGCCACTAGATGATTTCGCCACATATAGTTTCATCAAGTGTCCTCTGTTATGTATTTAACGTTGTTAAGTTAAGTATGAAAACTATGTTATGCCTGTTACTCTAATAATATGATAAATCTGTTGGCATGACAACTTGGTTAGTATGATAACTCTGTTAAAATATGTTAACTCTGTTAAGCATGATAAATTAGTTAAGGAACTTGCATGTATCTTGGAACCTTGTATGGATTGACTAACAGTTTATGTGTACATAATGTTAACTGCCAAACACATTCTGTGATATTGATTGCATGTGAAATCTTTACGAACTTGAACTGATTGAGTATACGTGCATACTATAGGACTTGACTGATTACTTGTGAACACATAGTTTAGTATACCGAGCAAACCAATGTGAGTTCATACTTTCTACAAGGCATGGGATTCCCGGTGGTTTGGGAATGGGTTAATAAACTAAAACGGAATCTACATATCCTCCTTGGGTAGGATATGTACGGCCATCCTCCTTGGGTAGGATGCCACTATAAATCATGCGTATTCTCCTTGGGTAGAACTACGTACGTTCGTCCTCCTTGGGTAGGACAACAACCTTAAACACACTGGACCAAAACTCTATCATGAAGTCCCTCATTTTATATCGACTTAATCGCCGAGGCCGATGGCGAGCGGGTCATTAGTTGATAGCGCTATTAGGTTTAACAAACCTCACACCGTGTCGTTCGAACGGGCGTGTACTAATGGATTAAAGGCAAAGGGTCAATGCTGATAGACATTGACTTAGGGCATAACTTATTTTCGTAGTTGTCGATATGGTACGGTCTGGTAACGCACATGGGAAGCCCCCACTAAATATCGTAAAAAGGTTAGGGAAACAGGGTAAACTGGTAATTTACATGGGAAGACCCCACCAACTATGGATATGTTTGGGAAACAGGGTAAACTGGTTAATTATATTTTCAACTATGGGGTAAACCCCACGGCAAGTAAGCCAACTAAAGACAAACTATGTTTTTGTAAACAACTTAAACGAACACCCAACTGTGAACCCGCTCAACTTTGTTGTTGATTCGTTGTTACATTCCTTGCATGTCTTTAGGTGCATATTGAATGGAACTTGCTGTCTGGGAGGCTGGAGTGGTCATGGGTCGAGATACGTGGAAACATAACACAACACAAATGGCTTTTACATGTGGTTATAAACACTTAACGAATGAATTATGCTTCCGCTGTAAACTGTGAAATATTGTAAAGTTGTAACACTTACTGTTAATCAATGAAAGTTTTATTTACATATACCTATGAGTTCAATGTGATTGATGGCTAAGATCCTGGTATGTCACACGCCTCGCGGGGGTTTTCCGCGTGTGGTATTTTGGGGGTGTGACATTTAGGGAGAAAACTTACGAGAATGGCCTTGAATCGAAGAAAAAGTGCATGGAAGCGAACTGAGAGCGTGCTGGTCGGATATGGTTGTCACATCAGTGAACAGTGATGTGACAGGTGGTATTTATAGTGTGAGGGGGAAGTAAGGCGGTGCAGGAAAGTGGGTCGGTTGGCCACTCGATTGGATGGCCATCCGATCGGATGGGCATCCAGACGGATGGCCATTCGATCGAAGGGTCATTCGATCAGACGGCTTGTGCGAGTTCGTTTTCCGACTTTCGTTTCGTGCGTTGAGCGTTGCGTTGCGTTTAAGCGAGTTGCGAGTAAGCGTTACGATGAGATAACCACACGATATTTAACAAGTAGTCACACAAATAACATAACACACATAAAAAGCATAAGAGTAAATCTGTGTTTCGAATTGCGATGAGATTGCGATGTGGTAAAGTTGCGTTTGCGAATAACATCCCAAAACACATATAAGGCACACACAAAAGTAAAGAACATAATAACACACATAGAACAATACCAATAACTGTGGTTTCGAGTTTGTGTTGCGTTGCGTTGTGGTAGCGATAGTAACAATGCGATAAAGTGCGTTTAAATAGTATGCGTTTGTAAATAGTGTTAAATGCGATAAATGCGTTTTGAATAAGCATTGTAAAACATAGTATAAAAATATATCGTTTAAAATCGTTACCCAATATATCGTTTATCGAATCTCGAGAGTATAAGGCAATAATTAAGCGAGAAAAGACAGATCTGAATAAGATCTTGACTTTGACTTGTACTTTGACTTTGAAAAGTCGGGTTGTTACATAACCGACTTAGATATTGTTGAGAAAACATAATAAAACTATTTTTTCTCGGCATTTCAATTGAAAACTTTGTGTTTATAAAACTTTGTATGTAGGACAATCCAGTCCCCGAGACTCCGTGCCTCGCACGAGTAAGTGTGAGCCTTGCACAAGTGAGAATGGGCCTCGCCCATTTGAGTCTGTAAGTAGGACCAACCAGTCCCCTTACTTGTTTAAGTTGAAAACGTTACCAAAGTTTGGTGAATTCATGTGTTTGAGAGTTTGCATCAAATGAATCTTAAAAAAATTGCAAATTCAAGTGTCAAAAAAAAAAAACTGATATGTAAAGTGCAATGAACTTCTTGATCATTAATATGTAGCTAAGACATTAATATGTGTGACGACATAGGAAGCACTCAACCCTAGATGATTTCATCCAGTCCACCCGGATGGGACAACAAAAGCACTACATGTGGCCACATAAGGACCCATGAGTGGGCTCACTACACCAATAGATCTACCATGTCACACCCCAACTGATGGCGGAATCATCGGAGTGAGACGAAATAGATTGCTCATCACACATAACACTATTTTGTGACAATAATTAATTCAAAACCGATTTTCATTAATAAACATAAATTGTCAATACAAAGAAAGAAGTACAAGTACAACATGGAAACAACAAAATATAATAACAATAACATAACAAAACATATTCAAATCTAGCATCTTGAGCGTGTTTCTAGTCATCCCTACTAGATTCATCATGGCATCAACATCAACCTATAACATGTTTAAAATAAAGGGTTCAATGCAAAAGTATTGGCGAGTACACAAGTTTGTAATAATATAACGTAAGTATAAAAATATTTTCTCGAATCCACATGGTAATTGTTTACAAGGTATACTAACATGTGATACTAAATGTCAAACCCAAGTGTCCACAAGAATTAAGTGTCCCTCGCCACAAAAGTAACGAGATTAGTTTATGAATAAAAGACTTAACAAGACCCTGACGAGCGACGTGCTACTCCTATAGCGCTATATATGTTAAGTTCGGGCTAGCTAAGTTAATGACATGAAGCAAAGTATGAATCTAGCATGAACCTAAGTATGACAAGTAGCATATACGGATTGAGCAAAAAAGCATGTTTAAGTGTGTATTTGTGAGTATTGTATATTAACATGTTACAACCCAAAGTGTTTTAAAAGTAAACGGGTCGAGTGTACTCATGGTTTTGCAAGCTTCCACTTGTTAATCCGTGAAGAGTTGTTGGTTTGGAGGGGGAACACCGAGTCCTTCTACATGAGGAAACATAGGTGTGTGAGTATTCGGATAATAACGGAGGATTAGGATTCGGAATTTAAATATACGAAAGTAAGTATACAAGAAAATAATCATCTAGTACTTAATACTCATTTTTGACACTATAAAACCCGTATGGGTTAGAATGATTTCATGGGTTTAAATGCCCATTAGAATCGTAATGAGAAACTAAGTATTTCAATGATGTAACTTAGTACCTTGACGAATAATCATTTGATTATCATCAAGGGTTCGGTTATTATATATATATATATATATTCTATATAGTGTATGGTATAATTATAGTCCAACAGGTATTTCAAGGATTTCATATAAGTCATGCATGGAGGTAGGAGGATAATCCTTCCTATAAGACCTCTTTCGTAGATTCACCAATGCACAAGCTGTTACAAGAACAACAAGGATGGTCATGAATACAATAAAAATAAAAATGAAATAAACTAGCTACTCAAGGGATAAATCATTAAGTGAGGTGGTGGATTGAAGGTAGGAAGCCAAGGCTTCCAAATAATCACACACATCCAACACAAGTCTATTTTTCAATAACAAGCTTGGTGGATACAACACTTGTGGGTTAAAACCCTTACAAAACAGAAAGTTTGGAGTGCTAAAACATCTCCGATTTTGTATGAAACAACCTTGTTTAAGCTCACTAATCATAGGCTTGATTAGAAGCATAAGAACATAAGTTTGTTGAAGAAAAACACAAGTTTAAAGAATGTTTTATAAAGTTTTCTTCCAAAATAGAAAGTTGGATCTCAATATGGTGATGTTCCACCTTGGTTTTTCATGTAAAACCTGTGGAAATACTCCTAGAGGTGTTCCATACTTTGTTGAGGAAGAATGAGTGAAGAAAGGTGAGATTGAACTCACTTTTTCCCTTAGATGTTTCTGCCTTGAATCTGATTTCTCAGCTGATTTAGAGTGTTTTGGGAGTGAGTTTGATGTGTTTTCAAAGTGGAAAAAGTGTGGGAATGAGGTGGGTTTTATAGGAGAGGATTAGGGTTAGTTTGGGTGTCTTAAATGCAAGAAACACAACTTAAACTAACACAAAATTGACCAATACACGAGCTGCCAGCAACAAACTGCGGATTCCACTCTCTGGCAGGGCGCGACAGCCTAGAGGTGGGCCGGTCGCGAGGCGCGAGCCACTTCGGCTGAAGGATTTTGTTATTTTTGGCAACCTTAGTCCCTTTAGTTTATGTTGGTATGTTTTAATGGTGCAAGGTGTGTTATAATATAATTCTAAGTATATAAACATAACTTCAAGCATACATATAAGTATATGAATCATGGATAAGTATTGTGAATGACCAAGGATGTATAAACGTGAATGAAAGTGTATAAGTTGTGTATGCACGACACGTATTTGCAAGTTTATTACACGTTTTCACCAATAATGTATCATATGGATAATGAATTTAAACGTATGAGCATGCACGAATAAATAAAGTATAAATTGGTATGAAATCTCGAATTTTATTATGATCAAAGTCTCAGATTTTACAATGATACAACGAAATACGATTACAAGGAATACAAGATTTTCAAAAATAGAAATACAAGATAAGCTTTCTAATTAAGGAAAGTACGAAAAAGCAGGGCGTTACATACCACTCTTGTTTCACGGTCTTACAAAAGATTAATGGCGCTTAAGAGAGAGCCTTGTCTCACATCATCTAATATTTCATTCCATAGCTAAACCATACCATCAAAAACATGTATTTCCCTCGAGAGTTATAAAACCGGAAACAATTAAGAGAAAAGGGGGGCATGAACTCACTAGGTTGTCCCGTTGTTCGTATGCATGACAACCCAGTCCCGTTGTTGTACCTAGGACAATCCCGTCACTAGACATGAAACCCATCCACGTTGGTGTACCACCAGCTAGTTCTGCTATGCTACCTCACACATTATCTCAATTTCCAGTGGATACATGTTTTATTGAGAGGGCAACTAGATTATCATAATTTAATACATGTAATTTTGAAGATACAATAAACCCCTTTGGTAATGCCACTAATATATCTTTGAGCCCTATTCTAGTAGACCACAGGTGCAACCACAAGAGGTTTAAATAGACATCCAATGAAAGGTCAAAAGATTTGCCCTTGTCGGTTGACGGTGGGACAATATTGGAAGTCAGCCTAAATAGGGAGGTGGTTGGTGGTGGCCTACTTAATCAATCAGTATTATATATAATTAAGTTTTTTGTTTTATTTATTTATATATGTTTTTAACTTCTTTGGGTAGTTTGATCATTATACACGCACTTATATGAGAATTAATGAAGTTAGCTGGTAAGAACCATCATAGTTATAAAAATCAAATGTTGAAGACCATTACCTTTAAAAAAATGTTGAAGACCATATGTGCAATTGAAGGCATTTATACAATGTATGCAAAGCCTTAGAACCATCCATATAATTAGAGTAAACTGCCAAAATGCTCCTTGAGGTTTGGTCACTTTTGCCACCTTAGTCCAAAACCTAAACCTTTTGAATCTGGGTCTCTTTGGCTTCAATGTTGTTGCCATTTTCATCCAAAACAAAATCTGGTCAGATTTTTCAGTTAACATCCAGTTTTTTTTATCTTTTCCTCCCTTTTAATGAAGGGCAAAATGGTCTTTTAACGTTTCTATTACTTCTAATAAAGCAAAACCAACTTATGCCACATGGCATCTTCTTACGCCATACTTTATTGTTTTAGGCGCTAAACCTTTTGTGTCTTACACACGCTTCTTTTTTCAATTCTTTGTAACCCTAATAAGCATCTTAGTCTTCCCATTCTCTCTTCTTCCTCTTCATCTTCTTTCATCTTCTTCCATTAAACCATCTTTGTTCCTTATCAACACCTTTCATACAATGGCGTTCAAGTCGTCGACGAGGAGAGTTCCGATTACCCTTTAATCCACCGCCTCTAACCCGATTTCAATGACACCCGACTCTCAAAACCCTAGATTGCAACTGGAATCTTGAGATAGGTTAGAACGATGGCTATCGGGAGCCTCCTTTTAGGCGTTTCCAAAGTTTCAAATGGATTGATCGCCGGATCTTCCACTCTAGGGTTTCAGGTATATTTTTATTCTTTTCTTATTTCATAATACAATTAAATTTACTTTTGTTTCATACAAATCTTTTGGTATGAGAGTTTGGTGATTGCTTCGTTCAGTGTGTTAACTTTGAGGCTAAATTTTGCTTTCTTTCTTTGGTTTTGATCAATGTAGTTAGGGTTAGTTAAGTATTTAAGATTTTTTATGATATGTTTCATCATTACTTGAAATTGTTAGGGATTTTGAGTGAAGGAGTTGAGTTCGCAACGTTTAGGGTTTCAAACTAACCAGGTATCCTTTTCATTTAACTCATTTTTTCAAATAATCTTCGGTGTATGCCATATTTTCTTATTTTACTTACTGCACATAAGTAAAAAGTTTAGCTAGAAGATGCTTTTTGATGTTTACTATGTTTGAATTGGGTTAGTCAACTGAATATAATGGTGATTTTGAGGTTTTTTCAGATTGAAAGATTGTATATTTATAAGGACCCCTTATCATCGCTTCTCTGGTCCTGAAAAGTCTCTAAATTAAATGTAATTTTGATTTATTTTCAATATGGATTATGTATATTTCTGTGATTATGATTTGCATGTAGTTGTTTCTGGCATTCTAATCGAGTTAATTACATCTTATGATGTTTCTAATGGAGTTGTTATGTTTTAAGAATTTTAACTTTGAATTGACTGCACATGAAGTGATTGTTGTACTTCTTTACCCATTTACATTTTAGGGTTCTTTGTTTTTAATTTAGGGCTTGATTTAGAGCTCGAATTGATTGTTCTTTGTTTCAGCCAAACCATTCACAACCCTAATTTTCATCCATCTCCTATTCATGTCAGCGATAATGGCTATTGAATAAACGCTAGATGATGGCGATTGAACAAACCGAACAACCCAGGTAACTTTTTCATCAATCTTTAATGTTCTCCACATGAGTATTTTTGATGATTCGTGTTGAATTATGAAAACGTGTAATTTATATTAATTTTACCTTTGTAGGAAGAACCTTAAGTAAATGCTTATAAACTGCAGTATGTGGAGTATATAATCAGTTGAACCTTTGAAACTACTTCTGCAAGGTTGTTGGAACAAGAAGAATGGTCGGCAAGTTTTTCTTAAACATTGATTCCATGTACTGATTCAAGGAAAATATCCTATTAAGTATAAAAGTTTCAGTTTCGTATAAAAAATGTCTATCTCAGATTTGAATTTCAAAATATCAATCTTATGATGGATCTTTTAAGGAATGGTCTATGAGTTTAGGATACTTTTGTCACTTTATTCCAAAAATGAAATCTTTTGTATCTGGGTCCCTGATGTTTCAATTTTGATGCCATTTTCATCCAAATGGCAAATTGCGTTAGAATTTTCTGTTAAACTCCATCTTTTTTGTCGTCTTCCTCATTTAAATGAAGGGTATAATCGTCATTTTAAGTATGAGGATGGAAGTGAGAACTTTATTAATGGGTGTTTGATATCTTGATCAAAAATTTATTTCAATGTCTTGATTTGCCAGATTTGTGGTGATGAAAGTTACAGTTGATGGTGAGCCATTTGCTACTTGCAATGAATGTTCCTTCCCAATTTGTAGACCTTTCTATGTGCGCCAAGTTTTCTTTAGATTGTATTGTTTACATTGGAACCACAGATATGTTAGGAAAAGCCTTAAATGCGCAAGTCATGGAGCTGCTTGGAGCTCAGGTACTTTCATTTTTTATGGCCCAGGTTAGTATTTATCAAAATTTGATATTTTATTTAATTGAAGATTGGTTATATTTAAATCAATTAATAAATGACATGGATATTTGGAGTATTCTATGCACATGGATTCTCTTGTGAACCATTTTGGGGCATAAACTGGGATCTTATAATACTAATTAGTTAGCAAGATGGAAGTTAGAAATTCTATATTTTTGTAAATTGCTTGAAGCACTCAACGGAGTTGTAGGGGTTGACTAAACCTATGATTTTACAAAGGTTAGTTATCGTCAAACATTAAATGTATATAAAAAGCATGTATACATAGGTTTGGTAAAATAGACCTGATTGTAATTTTGTGATCCAAAATCTTTTAAGCATGTATATCTTTTTGAAGTTTATGGTTTTAATTTATTTGGGCATTT
This sequence comes from Helianthus tuberosus, assembly GCA_030545235.1. Taxonomy (NCBI): domain Eukaryota; kingdom Viridiplantae; phylum Streptophyta; class Magnoliopsida; order Asterales; family Asteraceae; genus Helianthus; species Helianthus tuberosus. The sequence goes on along the minus strand of CM060376.1, from coordinate 31,098,939 downwards.
GCTTATTAATATTATTTCAATAACAATCTTAATTATTTATATAAACTTATGTGCATTAAGAAACCACTTTAGATGACTATAAAATGATCTCATTAGAACTATGTCTTGATCAAATTGTTACTTGTTGCTCATAATTGCCAACCTTCAATTCCTTAACATCAGATCTTACTTTATGTATATATTCAGTAATCATTATTATTCTATTGCTTTTCATTCTGATCCCAGCAACAATTAGGGTTTTATTTATTTATTTATTTAGCTTTTGTTCATAATTTTGAAAATCCTCCTTTTTATTGCAATGATTATATCAATAAAACAGGGTAAAAAGTTTTGTGTTTTATATTAATTTGAAATGAAATGAATTATATTATAGTTTAGGTTAAAAAAAGTTGCATACTGATTATTATTATTAAAATGAACTTGTGATGAACAGACAAAATTATTTTTAAGTATTTATTTTATTTTTAAGTATTTATTTTATGATTTTCGATTTTGATAGTATCTTATTTATACAATCATGTCAGCGACAACGATGAATAGTAGATAAATTTTGTTAAGTATTTATTTTATCTTTTAATAATGTCCGTATCAGTGCCCGTATTCATTTTTATGGGTTTTGGTTTTGATATTATCTTATTTATACAACCCTGTCTGCGACAATATATGAATACCAGTATTAGTGTTCGTTTTTATGGTTTTCGATTGATGTAAAATACGTGTTAATTATTATACATGTACCCATATCGATATTGATACCATGACGAAATGAACCAGTAGTGCCCGAACAACATCGATACCAGTGTGGGTTTTTATGGTTTTCGTTGATGTAAAACACGTCTTGATAGTATTCTGAGTGTCTGTATCATATCGACGGTGTAACAAACCGAACCGACACGATTGAAAACCCGCCGCGATAGTGCGGAAAATCCCCACTACTTAGATATAAATGGGATACATCTGTAGTATTTAATATATTTTAATTTATTAAATATTGTATATTTCAAGTTTATCACGGTTAATGGAACGGTGAACATTATATACTAATAGAAAAGAAACTGAATGAATAGTGATTTAATATTTATTTAATGAATAGTGATTTAAATAGTAATTTATTACTTATTTAATAAACAGTTATTTGAATAGTGATTTATTATTTATTTTTTAAATTAAAACAAACTAAATGAATAGTGATCTAGGAAATATAAGAATATGGGGTATGGGACGGGGGTTGTGACGTGGGTTGGGTACAAACGCCTAAGTCACCACCTCGGGTGGGCTTGGGTTTCGGCGTGGCCCCTTGGGCGGGGGTTTCAGCCCGGGCGTTGGGCGGGCCTATCAAGATGACATGGCGGGATCTCATTGGCCAAGACAAGTAGCCGTTTGGGCTAGCCGTTGGCCAACGGCTATGTGTTTAAAAAAAAGATCTAGAAAATATTAGAATATGGGGTATGGGGCGGGGGTTGTGGCGTGGGTTGGGTACAAACGCCCAAGTCACCACCCCGGGTGGGCTTGGGTTTCAGCGTGGCCCCTTGGGCGGGGGTTTCAGCCCGGGCGTTGGGCGGGGCTATCAAGATGACATGGCGGGCTCTCATTGGCCAAAACTAGTAGCCGTTTGGGCTAGCCGTTGGCCAACAGCTATGTGTTTAAAAAAAAGATCTAGGAAATATTAGAATATGGGGTATGGGGCGGGGGTTGTGGCGTGGGTTGGGTACAAACGCCCAAGTCACCACCCTGGGTGGACTTGGGTTTCGGCGTGGCCCCTTGGGCGGGGGTTTCAGCCCGGGCGTTGGGCGGGGCTATCAAAATGACATGGCGGGATCTCATTGGCCAATACAAGTAGTCGTTTGGGCTAGCCGTTGGCCAACGGCTATGTGTTTAAAAAAATTTATCTATTCACTATAAATACTCACACTTCTATTCATTTTTTACCACAACTACTCCACCTCTTCTATAATGATCTCTATCTTATTTTTAAAAAAAATTCTCATCCAACCACAATATGAAAAATGACTCCTCATAACCGTGGTTTTGACCCGAACAATCCGTGGGCATTCCAAAAAACACCTAGCCCAGCATCCAATCGTCCAATTGCTCCATTTTTAATGCACTCCACGATGCCGGATATGGCTGGTTACGCATCGTTTATCTCGAATCGTTTGAAGAATGATGTCGGTCAGTTTACTTACTGTGTGTATAAAAGGTAATCTAAACTGTGCAATTACTTGCATTGCTACGTTGCTACATGATTTGATGAGCTCGGTACCAACAGGTACCGAAAATACCGTTACCGAAATCCCCAAAAGTATGTACCGGTACCGAATATACCTGGTACGGTACGGTTCGGTACCGGTTGGTACTAGTACAACACCGGTATTTGAGGGTAAAAATCGGTGAATACCGGTGCCGAACCGGTACCGAAAATACGTGATGTTTTAGTTCGAGCTGCTTTTTGTTATTTGACATGTTTTGTCATTCTTATAGAACGATTTGGTTTAGCGCGCCGCAACGCGCGCGCATGGTAAACAACTAGTTACTGAGTAAATTGGTTTTCAGGTATCTTGAATCATTATGTCGGGAAGGAACCGTATGCCACGAGAGGTCCGTGACGCGCCACCGCCTGTGGTGGTGCACCGAGGCCCACCTCACCCTGCGGTTCTTGAAAAGGAACTTGAGCTCCATCGTCATGATATGTGATTGCAGTTTGGTTTTCAAGATTTATTTATGCTAGATTATTATTTGTTTTTTTTTTGTTTTGTAGAGAAATATGAAAAGGATGCAAAGAAATATTGGGTTTTTTCTACAAACGTGATAAAGATCGAGTTTGTTTTGCTTTCCTCTCCATTGTTATAGTTTGACTTGTGGGTTGTTGTTATTTATAGTGTTTGTTTATGGTTAATAATTTCAGTTCTTCAAGGATAGATATTAATTGGATAAAGAATGGGGACATTATTTCTCTGTGAGTGTACAGAATATTTGCTTATCTCTTATTTAAGTTTTATGATAGTTTATAATATATATGTGTGCGTATAATCGCATATATAGGGGTATGTTAATACATTAGTGGTTTTAATTTTTAAGTAGAGTACGAGGACCGTATTAGCATTTGTACGTAACGGATGGAAGATAATGACATGTAGTGGGAGAGAGAAAGAGAGGTGGTTAAAAAAATCATCTTATGTATTACATTTAAAGCAACAAGGTGTCTTAGGACCAGTTTTAAGTAGAGAACCGCATAAACACTTGTGTCTATTGCTTTAACTGTGATACATAATACGATTATGTAGCCACATAACAGCCCTACTTTCTCTGCTCCAAATTATTTGACAAGCACTATGTACAAGTGCTTATGCGGTTACTTAATATTGGTTTTGTATTACACGATCCGAACCACGAAAGTTTTGAGAACCGTTATAAATCAGCTGAACACACCCTAAATGAATTATACTAAAAAGTTAGTTAATTTGCTCAGAGGAATAAAGCTTAGGATTATCTCTGACCATTTGATCATCTGATTTGGTTTCGTTGCCTAATATGCTTGATTAGTCATTAGACAATGGTGATAGAGATGATAATGGTGTTGCTACTGTGTTACGACCGCTTATTCATATTAATAAAAACAACAACTTATCGAAATCTAGACCTTGTAATTAACATTGTTTATAAACTTTTTAACAAAATTTGGGCATGACCCGTTTGTAAAACAAACATACCCCCTGTTTTTACATAAAATAAAACATCATCCATCAACGACCCTAGTTACGTTAAACTACCCAAAACAAGAACAACAAGTTTTTAAGTTTAAGACTTCTAACAAGATAAAACCAAATAACAAGACATAGACCCAAAAGTATGCATTTTAACTAGCGGAAGCGTTCGGTATAACAAGGCTTAGATATGTGCTCGCTCCATGCTCCGGATCGCCTAAAGTGAGGATTTACCTACATTCAACAACAAGGTTTTACAAGTTAGTCATCATACGTGATAATCTATAACACTTTCGTTTTAGTTCCATCCGAATATGAGCTTTCACCTTGCTTACGCATTCGACTACCCAAATTCTTGGGTTTAGCATAAACACTCTCAACGAGAGTTAAGCATACACATCCAACCCGTTTACCCGGGATGATTGCTTTTAACATAAATTCTTCATCCTATCCGTACAACGGATTAAGCTTCTAGCATTTAACATAGCATACGATACCATCCGTTCAAAACGGATGGAAGCTTATTCATGAGCGACTTGTTCACTAGAACCGGTCGACTCGCATAACTTATCACGATCCTCATAAAGCCAAACCCGCAAGGGATTTGCTAGTTAGTTCTAATCACTTTGACATTTTAACAATATCTAGTTATGATGTTGTAACAAGATTATAAATAAGATATTTGTATGCAACGGAACATACCTCGGTCTTGTGATCCTTCCGATTTCTTAGAATTCGAGCCTTCTTCCTTCACACCTAGATCAATATATTCATTCATCCGTTTAGTACCCTTACTCCCATTGCATCACATTTCAATTTACACAAAATTACTCTTTCAAGCATTTCATCAAACACCTAGTGTGCGTTACATAAATGAAGCATAATGTACAAGTATTTCAAGCATGATTTGCTATATCATCCTATATGTCATTACTAGTCATCCTAATTCTTTCAATTCCTTTAATCTTCATCAACTTATCTAACATTCGGGTACTACAAACAGAATTACAAGCCAATTACATACATTCATCATCCTAAAAATCTTCACATTCATAACACAACTTTTACAAAGTGGGTTTATAGAGAATTTCCTTCAATTGACAAAATCTAAGCATGATTTCTACCCTAGGGAGCATCCTTAACATCTAAACAACACAAATCATAACACAATTTCATGATTGGGTCAAGTCCCTTCTTCTACAATTCATCAAATCTAGAAATTTGACTTACCACTTGATGGGGTATGGGTAATTGATCAATAATTCACCACATGCAACTGATAAGCATAAATTTTTCCTTGTTAATTTGGTGATTTTGATGAGAGCAAGGGTGAACCCCTGCTCTTTCTTTGCTCCTGATCGATACACACACGTAATGTGTGTGTTTGTTATGAGTTTTTTCTTATTTAGCCCCCTTTTTTAACTAATTACATATTTAGTCCTCCCACTTGAGGAAGTATTTAACTTAAGCCTTTTATTTAACTAGTTATCATTAAATCAAATCTTTCCATTAACTAAGTTAAATTCTTTATTTATCATTTTCCATAATTTTTGGGGTGTTACAAGTCTACCCCCCTTAAAAGAGGTTTCGTCCCCGAAACCTGATCATATGTCAAATTTAAATATCGACATACCGAAAAGAAAAGGATAGTGTTTCCTCATTTCATCTTCTGCTTCCCAAGTGAGATCCGACCCCTTTCGGTGTTGCCATTGAACCAACACTTGTTTAACCGTTTTGTTGCGGAGATTCTTTACTTTGTAGTCTTTAATGGCTACGGGTCTTTCAACATAGTTCAATCCCTCGTCCAACTCAATATCATCGAGTGGTACTAGTGCTGTTTCGTCCGTAGGACTCTTCCTCAACTGCGACACGTGGAAGGTATTATGAATCCCGTCTAGAGTAGGCGGTAGTTCTAATCGATATGCAACTTTTCCAACTCGAGCCAAGACTTTGAACGGTCCAATATATCGAGGACCTAATTTGCCCCGCTTGCGAAAACGGATTATACCCTTCCATGGGGACACCTTCAGCAGAGCGAAATCTCCGACTTGAAATTCAATAGGTCGCCTTTTCTTTTTCGCGTAAACTTTTTGCCGATCTTGTGCCGCTTTCAGTCGCGCCCTTACCAATTTTATCTTTTCATTTGTTACTACTATTAAATCATTTGGCGCAAGCTCCCTTTGCCCCACTTCACCCCAACATACGGGAGTTCTACATTTTCTTCCGTACAGGAGTTCATATGGAGCCATTTTGAGGCCACTATGGTAACTATTATTATACGAGAACTCCACCAGGGGTAGATGGTCAGCCCAGCTTCCCCCAAAGTCTAATGCACACGCTCTCAACATATCGATAAGGGTTTGAATGGTTCTTTCTGACTGGCCGTCAGTCTGAGGGTGGTAGGCGGTGCTTATGTGTAACCTCGTGCCCACGCTCTCGTGAAAATTTCGCCAGTAACGTGAGGTAAATCGGGTGTCCCGGTCCGAAACGATTGACACAGGCACCCCGTGTCGAGATATGATTTCATTCATATATATTTCTGCCATTATCTCGGAGGAGTAAGCCTCTTTGATAGGTAGAAAATGAGCGCTTTTCGTAAGCCGATCTACGATTACCCATATTGTATCGTGCCCCTTTTTCGTCCTAGGAAGCTTAGTTACCAAATCCATTGTTATTTCCTCCCACTTCCATACCGGAATCTCTAAAGGCTGCAACTCCCCGTATGGTTTTTGATGCTCTGCTTTCACTTGAGAACATGTTAAGCATTTCGTGACATACTTAACGATATCACGTTTCATGCCCGGCCACCAATAATTGGTCTTCAAATCCTGATACATCTTTGTAGCCCCGGGGTGAACCGAATATCGTGACTTATGAGCTTCTTCAAGTAACGCGGTCTTGACTTCGCAGAAACGGGGTATCCAAATTCGGCCAAATCTCGTTTTGAGCCCGATCGAATTTTCTTCTAGCTTATCGGTTACTCCTTTCAATCTTTCTTTCTTTACATCTTCAGCTGCGAGAGATTTTATTTGAGAATCACGTATCGTCTCGAGTAATCGCGGCGTAACTATCATCTTCATGGATTTTACTCGAATGGGAGGCGGATATTCCTTTCGGCTTAACGCGTCGGCTACTACATTCGCTTTTCCCGGGTGATAAAGGATATCACAATCATAGTCTTTGATAAGTTCTAACCATCTCCGTTGCCTCATATTCAAGTCTTTCTGCTCAAAGAAATATTTAAGGCTTTTGTGATCCGAATAAATTGTGCATTTCACGCCATACAGATAATGCCTCCAAATTTTTAAGGCAAATACTACCGCTGCCAATTCCAAATCGTGTGTTGGGTAGTTTACTTCATGCAGCTTCAGTTGCCGTGAAGCATATGCGATAACTCTCCCCCGTTGCATCAAAACGCAACCTAAACCTTGATGTGACGCGTCCGAATAGACCACCAGGTCTTCAGTCCCATCCGGTAATGTCAAAACCGGTGGACATGATAATTTCTCTTTTAATACCCGGAAGGCTTCCTCCTGTTCTTTACCCCACACGAACTTCTCTTTCTTCCTCATCAGCTTTGTTAAAGGCAAAGCTATCTTTGAAAAATCCTGTATGAACCTCCTGTAATATCCCGCAAGGCCTAGAAAACTTCTTATTTCAGTCTGGTTCTTCGGAGGAACCCATTTCATTACAGCATCGATCTTTGATGGATCTACTAGGACACCCTCCGAATTGATCACATGGCCCAGAAACTGCACCTCTCTGAGCCAAAAGGCGCATTTTGAAAATTTCGCGTAAAGTTTCTCTTTACGGAGAACTTCAAGTACTTCACACAAGTGTCTTGCATGTTCGGCCTTGCTTTGCGAGTAGACTAGAATATCATCTATGAACACGATCACAGATTTATCTAACATGGGACGACATACCCGGTTCATAAGATCCATAAACGCAGCCGGCGCATTCGTCAACCCGAAAGACATGACTAAAAATTCATAATGCCCATAACGGGTTCTGAACGCTGTTTTCGGAACATCTTCTTCTCGTACTCTAACTTGATGGTACCCCGAACGCAAATCTATCTTGGAGAACCAACTCGCCCCTTGCAGTTGATCAAAAAGATCGTCAATTCTTGGTAAAGGGTAGCGGTTCTTGATAGTTAGCTTGTTTAATTCTCTGTAGTCGATGCACATGCGCATTGACCCGTCTTTCTTCTTAACAAATAAAACAGGCGCTCCCCAAGGTGACACACTCGGACGTATAAAGCCCTTGTCTAACAGGTCTTGTAATTGTGTCATTAGCTCCCGCATCTCGGTGGGAGCCAATCTATAAGGAGCCTTCGCAACCGGCTTCGCAACCGGATTCAATTCAATGCGAAACTCTATTTCTCTTTCGGGAGGAAGTCCCGGCAAGTCATCCGGAAACACATCCGGAAATTCATTCACGATCTCTACATCTTCAAGCTTCAGTAAATCTCGTTGAGTATCTACCACATAAGCTAGGTATGCCTTACCCCCGTTAAGTGTATACTTAGCGGCTTGAACGAGGGTACAAAGTTTCGCTTCCATCCTCCTCTCTCCTTGTATAGTTATTCGTTTTCCACTTGGGGACTGAACATGTACCGTTTTGGTTTCACAATTAATTCCCGCTTGGTGTCGGGCCATCCAATCCATACCCACTATCATTTTGAATTCCCCCAGAACCATAGGTATGAGGTCGATATCAAATTCTTCATCTTCTATTGTAAATTTGCAATTTTTACAAATCTCATGCAGCATATAAATCTTACTATCAGCTATCTCTACTTCTAAAGGCATCGGCATTCGTTCGATCTTAAATGAAGGATGTTGTATGATTTCATTCGAAATAAACGACATAGTGGCCCCGGTATCAAACAAAACATAAACCGGTATGGAGTTGAGTAAAAAGATACCTGAAACCACATTCGGATGAGACTTAGCTTCTTCGGAGGTGATTTGAAACATCCTCCCTTTCGCTTTAGAGCTTTCTTCGTTCTTTCCCTCCTTCTTTGATCCTTGTTGGAGTTTTGGACACTCCGACTTAACATGCCCCTTTCCAAAACAGTTGAAGCAAGTCTTCGAGTTATCTGGACATTGAAAAGACGAGTGTCCTTCCTTACCACACTTGTAGCACCCCTTCTTGCCTAACAAACACTCCCCGGTATGAAGCTTTCCACAAGTCTTACAAGGAGGAATACCACCTTTCGACTTATCTTTCCTTCCTTGATCTTGATACCTCCCCTTTTTGGATGGACTCGAACTTACCGCTTTTTCGCTTGACCTCTTTTCCCCACGTTCTTCTTGCCTCTTAATTTCGATTTCTCTATCCCGTGCCAGATTGATGAGCTCATCTAGAGTTTCACATTTCGAGGGAGTAATGAACTCCCTAAATTCCGCTTTTAAAACCCCATAAAAGCGATTGATCTTCATCCTTTCAGTCTTCACAAAATCCCCACAGAACTTCATCTTATCCAAAAAGGTATTTGATATTTCGTTTATCGTCTCGTTTTTCTGTCGAAGGCGCAAGAAATCTTCTTGGATCTTATCGATAGCCGACTGAGGGCAATGATACCTCATAAAGGGTTCCTTGAATTCTTGCCAAGTCATCTCTTGTAATCGATCATCCCCTATTTCTTTACTGTGTGCATCCCACCAATCTTTTGCCTGTAAAGTGAGTTGGCCCGTAGCGAACATCACCTTATCTTCATTATCACAACGACTTCGAATAAATACCGCTTCAATGTTGGAAATCCATCTTTGACATGCGATCGGGTCAATTTTTCCATCATACGTTGCGGGATGACATGCCATGAAGTCTTTATACGTGCACCGTCTTTCCTTGCTTTTGTTTTTAGATCCCTCTATCAGTTCTTTCAGTTCTTCTATCTTGCTAGTCATCATGGCATCTACAACTCCCAACACCCGACTTTCTACTTCTTGAGCTAATTGTGGAAGATTAGCTTGCATAACCCCTTCTGCCACTTCCATAACTTTATTGTACATTGCTTCTTGACGAGCAGTATCATCGTCATCATTAACGTTTCTTGCATCAGCCATCTACACAATATCATGCTTCTCGTTTAATATAAATCACAAACTTTCCGTTTATCATTACTCATTAATCGTTATTCACTTAATCCATTTTATGTCATTTGCTTCGTTCCTTTTAGATTCTTACGAATTCGTTCTTGTTATGATCACTATTCGTGATTACATACACCTATTAGGCCTCATATGGACTCTTTATAGTCGTGAATTAAGTTTTTGGACAGCCCGGTAACACCAAAGGTGAAAACAAAAAAAATCAGCAAATTGTCATTTAGGTGAGCCGTCGGCGACGGGTAGGTTGCCCGTCGGCGACGGGCTCTTGAATTATGCGTCGGACTCATTTTCCCGTCGGCAGTAAGTTAAGCCGTCGGATCAGGGCAGGCCGTCGGCGACGGGGAGCTAACCCGTCGGCGACGGGCCTTCGTGTAACAAAAACGCTGCATGTTATTTTTGGCTGTTCCGACCCTTTTTCGAGTCCGTTTTCAGCTTCCCGGGTCTCGGGATTTCTCTTTTATCCCATCTTAACGCTTCATAACATAAATAATCTTAATTCTTAAACCGTAGTGCATTATACATGTTCATAATAAACAAATGTTTAATATTTTACCTCCTTGGCGATCTTGGAGCGAGCACCCTTTCGAACGAGCCATCGGTTTGAGTTCAAGCATCGCGTTTAACGCTCGAATCCCTCAAACCTTGGCTCTGATACCAACTTGTTACGACCGCTTATTCATATTAATAAAAACAACAACTTATCGAAATCTAGACCTTGTAATTAACATTGTTTATAAACTTTTTAACAAAATTTGGGCATGACCCGTTTGTAAAACAAACATACCCCCTGTTTTTACATAAAATAAAACATCATCCATCAACGACCCTAGTTACGTTAAACTACCCAAAACAAGAACAACAAGTTTTTAAGTTTAAGACTTCTAACAAGATAAAACCAAATAACAAGACATAGACCCAAAAGTATGCATTTTAACTAGCGGAAGCGTTCGGTATAACAAGGCTTAGATATGTGCTCGCTCCATGCTCCGGATCGCCTAAAGTGAGGATTTACCTACATTCAACAACAAGGTTTTACAAGTTAGTCATCATACGTGATAATCTATAACACTTTCGTTTTAGTTCCATCCGAATATGAGCTTTCACCTTGCTTACGCATTCGACTACCCAAATTCTTGGGTTTAGCATAAACACTCTCAACGAGAGTTAAGCATACACATCCAACCCGTTTACCCGGGATGATTGCTTTTAACATAAATTCTTCATCCTATCCGTACAACGGATTAAGCTTCTAGCATTTAACATAGCATACGATACCATCCGTTCAAAACGGATGGAAGCTTATTCATGAGCGACTTGTTCACTAGAACCGGTCGACTCGCATAACTTATCACGATCCTCATAAAGCCAAACCCGCAAGGGATTTGCTAGTTAGTTCTAATCACTTTGACATTTTAACAATATCTAGTTATGATGTTGTAACAAGATTATAAATAAGATATTTGTATGCAACGGAACATACCTCGGTCTTGTGATCCTTCCGATTTCTTAGAATTCGAGCCTTCTTCCTTCACACCTAGATCAATATATTCATTCATCCGTTTAGTACCCTTACTCCCATTGCATCACATTTCAATTTACACAAAATTACTCTTTCAAGCATTTCATCAAACACCTAGTGTGCGTTACATAAATGAAGCATAATGTACAAGTATTTCAAGCATGATTTGCTATATCATCCTATATGTCATTACTAGTCATCCTAATTCTTTCAATTCCTTTAATCTTCATCAACTTATCTAACATTCGGGTACTACAAACAGAATTACAAGCCAATTACATACATTCATCATCCTAAAAATCTTCACATTCATAACACAACTTTTACAAAGTGGGTTTATAGAGAATTTCCTTCAATTGACAAAATCTAAGCATGATTTCTACCCTAGGGAGCATCCTTAACATCTAAACAACACAAATCATAACACAATTTCATGATTGGGTCAAGTCCCTTCTTCTACAATTCATCAAATCTAGAAATTTGACTTACCACTTGATGGGGTATGGGTAATTGATCAATAATTCACCACATGCAACTGATAAGCATAAATTTTTCCTTGTTAATTTGGTGATTTTGATGAGAGCAAGGGTGAACCCCTGCTCTTTCTTTGCTCCTGATCGATACACACACGTAATGTGTGTGTTTGTTATGAGTTTTTCTTATTTAGCCCCCTTTTTTAACTAATTACATATTTAGTCCTCCCACTTGAGGAAGTATTTAACTTAAGCCTTTTATTTAACTAGTTATCATTAAATCAAATCTTTCCATTAACTAAGTTAAATTCTTTATTTATCATTTTCCATAATTTTTGGGGTGTTACATACTGTTGTTTCTTTTAATAAGTTGTGACTGTGAGTGTGCTTATGGTTTTCGATTTATTTTACATTTTGTGAAGCTTTTTTGTTATTGTTGTTTCTGTGAGTGTGCTTATGGAATCAGTGTACATGTGTTTCAATTTTATGCATCCGTGGAGGAATCTGTATGTATTATTGTGTGATGTAGGTGTTTTTTCTTCATAAAGGTTACCATCAGATTCTAAATTCTAACTGGAGATCTGATTTGTTTATCACCATGCCCTTCATATTTGGTACACTCTTTCTTCTACAATTTATTTTTAAAAAAATGCATAAAGGCTTCATGTGTTGATTTTTAAAGGTGTTTGTGTAGCAAATGAGTTGTGTGAGAGGCTGGCTATGGCCAGCTAAAGTTGTTTATTACTAAAGTTGACTGGCTAAAGTTTTTTAGTTAAGGGGCTAAAACATGTCATTTTTAAAGTTTTAGGCGCTAAACCTTTTGTGTCTTACACACGCTTCTTTTTTCAATTCTTTGTAACCCTAATAAGCATCTTAGTCTTCCCATTCTCTCTTCTTCCTCTTCATCTTCTTTCATCTTCTTCCATTAAACCATCTTTGTTCCTTATCAACACCTTTCATACAATGGCGTTCAAGTCGTCGACGAGGAGAGTTCCGATTACCCTTTAATCCACCGCCTCTAACCCGATTTCAATGACACCCGACTCTCAAAACCCTAGATTGCAACTGGAATCTTGAGATAGGTTAGAACGATGGCTATCGGGAGCCTCCTTTTAGGCGTTTCCAAAGTTTCAAATGGATTGATCGCCGGATCTTCCACTCTAGGGTTTCAGGTATATTTTTATTCTTTTCTTATTTCATAATACAATTAAATTTACTTTTATTTCATACAAATCTTTTGGTATGAGAGTTTGGTGATTGCTTCGTTCAGTGTGTTAACTTTGAGGCTAAATTTTGCTTTCTTTCTTTGGTTTTGATCAATGTAGTTAGGGTTAGTTAAGTATTTAAGATTTTTTATGATATGTTTCATCATTACTTGAAATTGTTAGGGATTTTGAGTGAAGGAGTTGAGTTCGCAACGTTTAGGGTTTCAAACTAACCAGGTATCCTTTTCATTTAACTCATTTTTTCAAATAATCTTCGGTGTATGCCATATTTTCTTATTTTACTTACTGCACATAAGTAAAAAGTTTAGCTAGAAGATGCTTTTTGATGTTTACTATGTTTGAATTGGGTTAGTCAACTGAATATAATGGTGATTTTGAGGTTTTCAGATTGAAAGATTGTATATTTATAAGGACCCCTTATCATCGCTTCTCTGGTCCTGAAAAGTCTCTAAATTAAATGTAATTTTGATTGATTTTCAATATGGATTATGTATATTTCTGTGATTATGATTTGCATGTAGTTGTTTCTGGCATTCTAATCGAGTTAATTACATCTTATGATGTTTCTAATGGAGTTGTTATGTTTTAAGAATTTTAACTTTGAATTGACTGCACATGAAGTGATTGTTGTACTTCTTTACCCATTTACATTTTAGGGTTCTTTGTTTTTAATTTAGGGCTTGATTTAGAGCTCGAATTGATTGTTCTTTGTTTCAGCCAAACCATTCACAACCCTAATTTTCATCCATCTCCTATTCATGTCAGCGATAATGGCTATTGAATAAACGCTAGATGATGGCGATTGAACAAACCGAACAACCCAGGTAACTTTTTCATCAAACTTTAATGTTCTCCACATGAGTATTTTTGATGATTCGTGTTGAATTATGAAAACGTGTAATTTATATTAATTTTACCTTTGTAGGAAGAACCTTAAGTAAATGCTTATAAACTGCAGTATGTGGAGTATATAATCAGTTGATCCTTTGAAACTACTTCTGCAAGGTTGTTGGAACAAGAAGAATGGTCGGAAAGTTTTTCTTAAACATTGATTCCATGTACTGATTCAAGGAAAATATCCTATTAAGTATAAAAGTTTCAGTTTCGTATAAAAAATGTCTATCTCAGATTTGAATTTCAAAATATCAATCTTATGATGGATCTTTTAAGGAATGGTCTATGAGTTTAGGATACTTTTGTCACTTTATTCCAAAAATGAAATCTTTTGTATCTGGGTCCCTGATGTTTCAATTTTGATGCCATTTTCATCCAAATGGCAAATTGCGTTAGAATTTTCTGTTAAACTCCATCTTTTTTGTCGTCTTCCTCATTTAAATGAAGGGTATAATCGTCATTTTAAGTATGAGGATGGAAGTGAGAACTTTATTAATGGGTGTTTGATATCTTGATCAAAAATGTATTTCAATGTCTTGATTTGCCAGATTTGTGGTGATGAAAGTTACAGTTGATGGTGAGCCATTTGCTACTTGCAATGAATGTTCCTTCCCAATTTGTAGACCTTGCTATGTGCGCCAAGTTTTCTTTAGATTGTATTGTTTACATTGGAACCACAGATATGTTAGGAAAAGCCTTAAATGCGCAAGTCATGGAGCTGCTTGGAGCTCAGGTACTTTCATTTTTTATGGCCCAGGTTAGTATTTATCAAAATTTGATATTTTATTTAATTGAAGATTGGTTATATTTAAATCAATTAATAAATGACATGGATATTTGGAGTATTCTATGCACATGGATTCTCTTGTGAACCATTTTGGGGCATAAACTGGGATCTTATAATACTAATTAGTTAGCAAGATGGAAGTTAGAAATTCTATATTTTTGTAAATTGCTTGAAGCACTCAACGGAGTTGTAGGGGTTGACTAAACCTATGATTTTACAAAGGTTAGTTATCGTCAAACATTAAATGTATATAAAAAGCATGTATACATAGGTTTGGTAAAATAGACCTGATTGTAATTTTGTGATCCAAAATCTTATAAGCATGTATATCTTTTTGAAGTTTATGGTTTTAATTTATTTGGGCATTTGCTTATTAATATTATTTCAATAACAATCTTAATTATTTATATAAACTTATGTGCATTAAGAAACCACTTTAGATGACTATAAAATGATCTCATTAGAACTATGTCTTGATCAAATTGTTACTTGTTGCTCATAATTGCCAACCTTCAATTCCTTAACATCAGATCTTACTTTATGTATATATTCAGTAATCATTATTATTCTATTGCTTTTCATTCTGATCCCAGCAACAATTAGGGTTTTATTTATTTATTTATTTAGCTTTTGTTCATAATTTTGAAAATCCTCCTTTTTATTGCAATGATTATATCAATAAAACAGGGTAAAAAGTTTTGTGTTTTATATTAATTTGAAATGAAATGAATTATATTATAGTTTAGGTTAAAAAAAGTTGCATACTGATTATTATTATTAAAATGAACTTGTGATGAACAGACAAAACTATTTTTAAGTATTTATTTTATTTTTAAGTATTTATTTTATGGTTTTCGATTTTGATAGTATCTTATTTATACAATCATGTCAGCGACAACGATGAATAGTAGATAAATTTTGTTAAGTATTTATTTTATCTTTTAATAATGTCCGTATCAGTGCCCGTATTCATTTTTATGGGTTTTGGTTTTGATATTATCTTATTTATACAACCCTGTCTGCGACAATATATGAATACCAGTATTAGTGTTCGTTTTTATGGTTTTCGATTGATGTAAAATACGTGTTAATTATTATACATGTACCCATATCGATATTGATACCATGACGAAATGAACCAGTAGTGCCCGAACAACATCGGTACCAGTGTGGGTTTTTATGGTTTTCGTTGATGTAAAACACGTCTTGATAGTATTCTGAGTGTCTGTATCATACCGACGGTGTAACAAACCGAACCGACACGATTGAAAACCCGCCGCGATAGTGCGGAAAATCCCCACTACTTAGATATAAATGGGATACATCTGTAGTATTTAATATATTTTAATTTATTAAATATTGTATATTTCAAGTTTATCACGGTTAATGGAACGGTGAACATTATATACTAATAGAAAAGAAACTGAATGAATAGTGATTTAATATTTATTTAATGAATAGTGATTTAAATAGTAATTTATTACTTATTTAATAAATAGTTATTTGAATAGTGATTTATTATTTATTTTTTAAATTAAAACAAACTAAATGAATAGTGATCTAGGAAATATAAGAATATGGGGTATGGGGCGGGGGTTGTGACGTGGGTTGGGTACAAACGCCTAAGTCACCACCTCGGGTGGGCTTGGGTTTCGGCGTGGCCCCTTGGGCGGGCCTATCAAGATGACATGGCGGGATCTCATTGGCCAAGACAAGTAGCCGTTTGGGCTAGCCGTTGGCCAACGGCTATGTGTTTAAAAAAAAGATCTAGAAAATATTAGAATATGGGGTATGGGGCGGGGGTTGTGGCGTGGGTTGGGTACAAACGCCCAAGTCACCACCCCGGGTGGGCTTGGGTTTCGGCGTGGCCCCTTGGGCGGGGGTTTCAGCCCGGGCATTGGGCGGGGCTATCAAGATGACATGGCGGGCTCTCATTGGCCAAAACTAGTAGCCGTTTGGGCTAGCCGTTGGCCAACAGCTATGTGTTTAAAAAAAAAAGATCTAGGAAATATTAGAATATGGGGTATGGGGCGGGGGTTGTGGCGTGGGTTGGGTACAAACGCCCAAGTCACCACCCTGGGTGGACTTGGGTTTCGGCGTGGCCCCTTGGGCGGGGGTTTCAGCCCGGGCGTTGGGCGGGGCTATCAAGATGACATGGCGGGATCTCATTGGCCAAGACAAGTAGTCGTTTGGGCTAGCCGTTGGCCAACGGCTATGTGTTTAAAAAAAATTTAACTATTCACTCTAAATACTCACACTTCTATTCATTTTTTACCACAACTACTCCACCTCTTCTATAATGATCTCTATCTTATTTTTAAAAAAAATTCTCATCCAACCAAAATATGAAAAATGACTCCTCATAACCGTGGTTTTGACCCGAACAATCCGTGGGCATTCCAAAAAACACCTAGCCCAGCATCCAATCGTCCAATTGCTCCATTTTTAATGCACTCCACGATGCCGGATATGGCTGGTTACGCATCGTTTATCTCGAATCGTTTGAAGAATGATGTCGGTCAGTTTACTTACTGTGTGTATAAAAGGTAATCTAAACTGTGCAATTACTTGCATTGCTACGTTGCTACATGATTTGATGAGCTCGGTACCAACAGGTACCGAAAATACCGTTACCGAAATCCCCAAAAGTATGTACCGGTACCGAATATACCTGGTACGGTACGGTTCGGTACCGGTTGGTACTGGTACAACACCGGTATTTGAGGGTAAAAATCGGTGAATACCGGTGCCGAACCGGTACCGAAAATACGTGATGTTTTAGTTCGAGCTGCTTTTTGTTATTTGACATGTTTTGTCATTCTTATAGAACGATTTGGTTTAGCGCGCCGCAACGCGCGCGCATGGTAAACAACTAGTTACTGAGTAAATTGGTTTTCAGGTATCTTGAATCATTATGTCGGGAAGGAACCATATGCCACGAGAGGTCCGTGACGCGCCACCGCCTGTGGTGGTGCACCGAGGCCCACCTCACCCTGCGGTTCTTGAAAAGGAACTTGAGCTCCATCGTCATGATATGTGATTGCAGTTTGGTTTTCAAGATTTATTTATGCTAGATTATTATTTGTTTTTTTTTTGTTTTGTAGAGAAATATGAAAAGGATGCAAAGAAATATTGGGATATTTTCTACAAACGTGATAAAGATCGAGTTTGTTTTGCTTTCCTCTCCATTGTTATAGTTTGACTTGTGGGTTGTTGTTATTTATAGTGTTTGTTTATGGTTAATAATTTCAGTTCTTCAAGGATAGATATTAATTGGATAAAGAATGGGGACATTATTTCTCTGTGAGTGTGCAGAATATTTGCTTATCTCTTATTTAAGTTTTATGATAGTTTATAATATATATGTGTGCGTATAATCGCATATATAGGGGTATGTTAATACATTAGTGGTTTTAATTTTTAAGTAGAGTACGAGGACCGTATTAGCATTTGTACGTAACGGATGGAAGATAATGACATGTAGTGGGAGAGAGAAAGAGAGGTGGTTTAAAAAATCATCTTATGTATTACATTTAAAGCAACAAGGTGTCTTAGGACCAGTTTTAAGTAGAGAACCGCATAAACACTTGTGTCTATTGCTTTAACTGTGATACATAATACGATTATGTAGCCACATAACAGCCCTACTTTCTCTGCTCCAAATTATTTGACAAGCACTATGTACAAGTGCTTATGCGGTTACTTAATATTGGTTTTGTATTACACGATCCGAACCACGAAAGTTTTGAGAACCGTTATAAATCAGCTGAACACACCCTAAATGAATTATACTAAAAAGTTAGTTAATTTGCTCAGAGGAATAAAGCTTAGGATTATCTCTGACCATTTGATCATCTGATTTGGTTTCGTTGCCTAATATGCTTGATTAGTCATTAGACAATGGTGATAGAGATGATAATGGTGTTGCTACTGTTGTTTCTTTTAATAAGTTGTGACTGTGAGTGTGCTTATGGTTTTCGATTTCTTTTACTTTTTGTGAAGCTTTTTTGTTATTGTTGTTTCTGTGAGTGTGCTTATGGAATCAGTGTACATGTGTTTCAATTTTATGCATCCGTGGAGGAATCTGTATGTATTATTGTGTGATGTAGGTGTTTTTTCTTCATAAAGGTTACCATCAGACTCTAAATTCTAACTGGAGATCTGATTTGTTTATCACCATGCCCTTCATATTTGGTACACTCTTTCTTCTACAATTTATTTTTAAAAAAATGCATAAAGGCTTCATGTGTTGATTTTTAAAGGTGTTTGTGTAGCAAATGAGTTGTGTGAGAGGCTGGCTATGGCCAGCTAAAGTTGTTTATTACTAAAGTTGACTGGCTAAAGTTTTTTAGTTAAGGGGCTAAAACATGTCATTTTTAAAGTTGAGGGGCTAAACACGTCATTCTTAATATTGAGGGGCTAAATATGTCATTGTTAAAGTTGAGGGGGTAAAGTTGTTTAGTTAAGGGGCTAAACATGTCATTCTTAAAGTTGAGAGGCTAAAGTTGTTTTAGTTAAGGGGCTAATCATGTCATGACCAAAGTTGTGGGGCTAAACATGTCATTGTTAAAGTTGAGGGGCTAAAGTTGGTTAATGCCAAAGTTGGTTGACGTGACAAAATAGCATATATATATATATATATATATATATATATATATATAGAGGGGACCGCTAAAATGAAAACCACCTCTAGTTGTAAGAACCGTGAGAACTACACCGTACGGGGCGAGGTGGACCAAATTTTTTTTTCATAAACGTATATGCGTGTATTATAAACACATTTGTAAAAAAAATTCAAAAAACAATGTCGTGTGTGTAGTTTTGAGCACCACAAGTTTGCGTTTACGGGTACCGTAAATTTTGTTTAAAATTTAAGGTACCCGTAAACACAAACAAAATTACACACACGACACTTTTTTTTAATTTTTTTTACAAATGTGTTTATAATACACGCATCTACGTTTATGAAAAAAAAAATTTGGTCCACCTCGCCCCGTACGGTGTAGTTCTCACGGTTCTTACAGCTAGATGTGGTTTTCATTTTAGCGGCCCCCTATATATATATATATAGGGAGAGGATCATGAGAAAACTAGATATAAATGAGAAAACTATAAAACTAACTAAAAACCACTAAAAAGGAGGGGGGAGACTTTTAATGAAGCAGGGGGACTTTTAATGAAGGAGGGGTAAAATTGGAAAAAAAATATATATAACTTTTCAAACATTTCTCATTTCTCGATACGTTATCATTTTAAAACAAAAATGGCACCATAAGATCACAAATTTTTGTATCTTTCATTCAAGTATATTCGAGCATATTTTTTATGACATAAAAAAAGTTTTATGGTGTCGTCTTGTTTTCAATACTATTATTATAGTAGTGCACATGTGCAATATAACATGTACTACAATTGCATTACATGCTTAAAATTAGCTTTTTGAGTCTAGTTTAGCTTTTAGGGTTAGTTTTTTTGGAGGTTTAGGATTGTGATTAGGTTTTTGGGTGTGGGGGGGGGGGGGGGAGGGGGGTTTAGGTTTTTGGGGGGTGGGGGGTTTAGGTTTTTTTCGGGTTTATGTTTAGGGTTTAGTTTTAGGTTTTCGGGAGGGTGGGGGTGGGGTTTAGGTTTTTGGGGGGTGGGGGGGTTAGGCTTTTGGTGGGAGGGTGAATTTAGGTTTTTGGGGTGTGGGGGTGGGGGGTTTAGGTTTTTTTTGGGGGGGGGGGTGTCGGTGGGGTGTGGGTTAAGTGGTTTAAGCTTTATGTATTAGTGCACATGTGCAGTACAACCAAAAAATTTTTTTTTTTTTTTGAAATTTTTTTCCCATACATAAAAAGTAACGATTTTTCTATAATAAATTGTAAAAAAAAATTGGTATTTTTTAGGTTTTTTTTAGGCTTTTTTGGTTAGTTTTTTGGTTTTCTCATTTAAACTAGTTTTCTCATGATATATATTTATATAATGTGTTGATTCGGGTTAATGTGTAGAAACGACTCAAACATGTAAAACACAAAAAATAGCTTAAAGTTTAGTCTGTTGAAAGTCGCTCAAAGTGTGTTTCAAAGCATATAACCTTCAAAGATAAACATTTTTATAAGTAAAAATGTTTTTATAATTATATTTGACACACTAATTGTTTTTATTTTGTTTCACATTAATAAATGTACCTTTCTGTTTTTTATAGCTGTAATATGTTTTATGTAGACAAAATCTCAAGCTGGGATGATGTGGTTTTGGCTTATGAGCCAGTCTGGGCTATTGGAACCGGAAAGGTTGCAAGTCCGGCCCAGGCTCAAGAAGTAAGTGTTCTAAATTAGTTTCTACATTCTAATTACTTGCATATATACTTCGTATACAAAACCAATTTCAAGTAGAAGATCACGAATAGACACTTATACCAATTGCAACTTCCAACGTAACAGGTACATGCGGGACAAAAGAAATGGTTCGAGGAAAACATCAGTGCTGAAGTTGCTGCTACAACCAGGATTATCTGTGGAGGTATCTTTATACTTATTTCAAAAAAGAAAAGTACGAGTTTTACACCATCATAATGGTTCATGTGATTGAATGTTCACATAACAATTAATATGTTGTGTTAAAAACCCGTTGAAGTATTCAAATTTAATGTATGACACTCAACCATTACAATATTTTTTCTAGAATTATTTGTTAACAATGTCTCAAATTAACTGTGAAAAATGGGTATGAAAGTTTCTACGAGAAATTCTCGGTTTGTTTATGAACTCTTAATGGCATTGCAGGATCTGTGAGTGGTTCCAATTGCAAGGAATTGGCAGGGTAACCAGATGTTGATGGTTTCTTGGTTGGCTGGGCTTCTCTCAAGCTAATTTTGGTCCAAACAATTAAAATTTTAATAGTAATCTATTTTTTTACTAAAATATTTGAGAAGTTTTTATTTATAAATTCACTAAAAATGTGAATTTAACACATTTGGGAGAAATACAACATGAAAGGCTCATTTGTAGCCACTTGATCGACTTAAAGGTGGCATTTTTGTAATTATCATATTAATTATTCAAAAAAGTCAAAATATGCAAGACAAAATGGTGTTGGTGATCTAATACCCGGGGATCATTTCACATTCCCACTCAAAACTTGGTATAATAGTATAATACCATTTACTTGACAAGGTATTATAATATCATACATGCACCTGTTTTCAAGTTTATGTCACGTATACCCTTACTTTAAAACTTGTACTTGGATAAAGCACCTGTCAATTGTATGTTGCTTTATCAATGGTGAAAACAAGAGATGGGGTCAAACTACTAATACTTGACAACGACGGGAAACCTACAAATAAAACAACTAATGTGTTTTTAAACTACGTTTAGAATGTTTTATGTGTTTAGTTGGTGTTAAGCCACCCGCGAAACTCACGGGTTCTTAGACTAAGAGATTATCTAATTATAAAAACATGTTTAGTTGGGGGTGTCAGGCAATGGACCGATTATATTTTTCATTCCATCACGGAATTGAGAGAAAATTACATTTTAACTCGACTGATTAATATAATCTTAAAATTAAAATTTTCATTATTAATAATCTCAATTGGCTTTTTAATGCGGTTTTGTTGGATTCAGCTTTTATGAATGACTGTATAAACTCTTTCCATTCTAGCAAACCAAACAGTTTTTTTTGTCTATAAAGTTCAAAAAAAATTCCATCCCTTGTGAATCCCTTGTGAAGTGGATAAAATGTTAGTTACAAAAGCAAGGTTGATTTTTTTATATTTCTTTTGATATAGATTACTTGGATTTTATTTGTTTTTAGGCTACTGCAGGTTGCTATGAAAACATAAAGGATGATTTGAGAGGGATTGACAAAGCTATTGGTGTTGTACTAGGGGAGCAGACCATTGAACGCAACCAACTGTTGGTTAGCTTAGCATAATTTTTTATACTTGGCCCGGGCCCATAATTTTTTATACTTGGTTTCTATTGATTAAGTTATTTTTGGTTTCTATTGATTTTTTTATTGATTAGGTTAATTTTGGTTTCAAAAAAGTCAACTGGTTATTTGTTTGCACACACATTTCATCATATACTTAATGTCGTATGTTATACATTAATATAATATATAATTTATTTAACGGGTTCTTTATATTAATGTATATCTTATTAGAAACTTTCAGAGATAAAGTAAGTATATTGATGATCTTTATATTTTAGGGCTAACCATCAAACCATCCCTCAGTTTAACCGGCAACCCATCACCATACGTCTTGCTTGGCGATGAAGGTAACCACTGTACTCCCTTTTGATATGTCTTTCACAATTATTGTTGGTTTTTGTTTTGTCAATGAAGGTGGGGTTATTCTAAATCAAGGTGCTTTTGGGTCTCAGTTATGCAGGTCTCTCTGTGTCTACATATCATGTTCCAAGTTGGGGTTTCTCTTAAAAACTAATTTTATCGCCTGAATAGTTGGATTACTATCACTTAATCAATTCGAACACTTTACTATGATTGTTATATTGTGTTTGTTTAAGATGAAATCATTGATGATTTACTATTAGTTTAACATATTGTTTAATTTCAATTGGGTCTTGTGTGAATAAGACGTAGCCCCTTACAAGCATGAAGGTAGCATTGCAAAAAGAGATGTCTGGTGTATTTATGTTACCTTTTCATTCTAAAGTTTTGATTGGTGCTTTAATATTTGGTCTAGAAGGTATCAATCTGGCGACCCTTAGACCTGAAGCCTAACTTTGGAAAGGTCTAGAACAAAAATGATGATCTACATGGGCTTCAATGCCAGTAGATATTTTATATGTTTGTGTTAAGCCACCCGTGAAACTCGCGGGATCTTAGACTAGTTATTATAACAAGTTAAAAAAATCTGACCATTTTGCCCTTCATTAAAACAGAGGAAAAGATTAAAAAAACTGAATGTTAACTGAAAAATCTGACCATATTTTTTTTTGATGAAAATGGCAACAACATTGAAACCAAAGAGACCCAGATTCAAAAGTCTTGAGTTTTGGACTAAAGTGGCAAAATTGACCAAACATCAGGGACCATTTTGACAGTTTACTCAGATAATTAACTCTATGTAGTTTTAGCATCAAGTTGTCCATGCTCCAAGTGAAGCACACTCACAACGACCAATAAAAGGCAGAGCATGTTACGTTCCACATTGAAATGAAAAGGGTATATAAAATAACATCCATTAAATTTAAAATATATTCTATCTAAGTAGTTAATTTATAACAAATAATAACGATAATAATAAATATTTTTTTTATTTTCACTCTCTCTCTTTCCCCCCTCTTTTCTAAATCATTTAGAGTATTCACAATTATAAACCTGGAAATAGATCAAAAATCATGCCTAGCCTGCTATGATATAAATCTGATTAAAAAGCATCAAAAACATATAGAAGACCTAAAACTATTGTCATATCATCATCATCATCATCATCATCTTTGTTGGTGTAAATTTGTGACAACAGCTTAGATTTGGTCTTTGGATATCTTGTAAATTAGTTAAACGATAAACGATTAGCGGGTTTAGCTTTGTATTAGTGAAATTATAGAGTTTGGGCTAAACAAAACCCAGTTGGGTCATAGGGGACGAATTGGGCTTTGCCCATGTAGGAATCTCTAGCCCAAGTAGCAACCTTGTGTTATATAAACAAGGCTTTGTTTTAGGGTTTAGGTTAATCAGCCAAAACAGTGTTTGTGAGAATTCGTGAGAGGCATTATAGTCTTGGACGAATTTGTGTGTGTTCGGGGGATCTTGATTGATTGTAATCAGTTTGATAGATAATCAATAAAGATCGGTTTAATTGTGAATTGCTGTTTTTCTACTCGTTTCTGTGACATTCTGATCAAGAGGATTCCGCACTCTTGATTGGATTGACGATTCTGTGATGATCCGAACGAACAAGGGGACCTACAATTGGTATCAGAGTATTAGGCTCTTGAAGGCTCGGTTCAGAATTGTGCTTGGCAGAAACAGGAAGATTTTTCGAAAATTTTGAAACCTGAAAAATTAGGATTTCAAAATTTTTGTTGGTTTGATAACAATTTTTAAAATTTTTGGTTGTTTTTGATCTTCTGCTTTGTTTGGTTGCTGTTTTGCCGGATTTCAGGAAGGAGTTTGTTGATTCTGGAAAAGTTTTTGGCTAAAAAACTTGAACATTAGAAGACTGTTCTTCATGTTTTTCGATTAGTTCTTCATATTTTTCGAAAATATTGTGCTGATTAGGTTGTCTGATTTTGCAGGTTTGTGTTGGAGAGGAGATAAAATCTTCAGAATTTCAAAAAGATTGAATTTCCGTATTTACTGGCTGGCGAATTTAACAAATTCGCAGACTGGACTAGCATAATTAACTGACCAGCGAATTTGGGACTTAATATCTCGGTAACCGGCGAAATTAAATCCAAATGCGACTTTGGTAACCGTGTAATTGTCCACAACGAAATTATCACGGTTTCAGCAACTTTACCAGTCGTCGTAATAGCGATAAGCAGTGAATTTGACCAGTAAATTTAACCTTTCAGCGAACTAGACCAGCGAAATTACCTTAAACTGACCAGCGAAATTGACCTCCTTGAACTGGCTAGCAAAATTAGTAGCATAATTAAAGGGGTGGAATTTTTCTAGGCAAGCGTCGATAAAATTTCACTGTTTTGCAAATAAAAAACGTTCCATAGCTCATCTGACAAAACCGTCTGCACCGTTGAATTCCTTGCATTTTTAGGACAAAAAAAATTGAAAAATAAAAAACATAAAAAATAGAAAATCAAAAAATGAGTTATCACTGTGTGAAAAAGAAGAAATGATAGTACATCAGCAACTTAGACTGTCACACTGAAACTGAAATTAAATTGCTTAAGTGTGATAGCAGCTTCATCAGATGATGTACCAGTAGGCAAAAAGCATGAAATAATCAACTTACCAATGTGATATAAACCTAAACAAACTGAATATGAGTTGGGAACACATCAGTGGTGTATGGTTTAATGACCTTAAATCTTGCGTTGATAGATTGCCAAAATCTGAGGTTTTGGGTCATTATATTGTTATTTCATCTGGGGATATCAGGGTTGTCCTTCTGCTGCATCCAGATACATGCTGACCTAGACACAACCAGGATATCTTAAAAGAGCTAAAAATGCCAAAACCCTGAAAATGAAGAAGCTCTACTAGAGAGTCATTCAAAATGTGCAAAATGCATGATTCGTACCAAAAATGGTATTTGTCTTAGCCATCGTTAGATATTTTGGTCTCTTTTCTATACGGAAGTACTGACCTGATCACCAATTATCTAAACGTTGAAAAACAAAACGGATGAATTCAGTATACTCACCTACTACGATGAATCTTTGTGCATACCTTGATCGCGAGGGTATATCCTGAAGTGGGACACACTAATATATCAGAAATAATATTACCTTAACGTATCATACGGTAATGGTACTTGAAATGTTCATGCATTTTGTTTAAGTGGACAAACATACTGGTAATAGTCTTGGACTGCTTTTCAGGAAAAAAATAAATAAAGAATTATCTAATTGTGTGAAAACAGTGTGATTTTGCTGATACGATCTTCTTACCGGTGATTCTCACAAAAATAGAGTGTTTATTGTTTTTATTATTTACTTGCTTTCAGACAATATAAAAAAATAAAAAATAGTGTCTTTTTCTGTTTAAAATTCTTAACGTACGGAAAACTGTTATTCTTGGAGGAATTGTTACTGATAGGAGGAGACGGTGTTAGAAAATGAGTTCAAAATTTTAAATCATGCACGTTCTTGTGTGTTGGACAAAAAGTTTTGCGTGTTGGTGATAAATTGAAAATGCTTAATCTGTGATATAATCTCTTGAATAATAACAATTTATTCAATTGTGTTGAAAAATTCTTATGGTTTCTCGAGATGTTTGTTTTATAGTATACAGATTGAAGCAGTAGGTTGCTGAGAAGTGGCTGTGAAGATGAGAGTTTTATTGGATGCATGGTAGAACCACCTTTCTACATTGCAAACAGGATTGAAGAATTTGAAGATTGCTTTACAAATGCTGAACTGGAGTTTGCTCAAGTGCTAACGTTTTGAAGATTTGATGATTGGATGCATCTGCTTAGGGGGGAGTAACAGAAGCTGTTAAAGCTGAAGCTATCCAAAGACCAAAGACATTGTACGACTACATGAAGAATGCAAGATGACTGAAGACAAAGTTATTTTATGAAGCTATTGTCAAGGGGGAGTTTGTTGGTGCATATTTGTGACAACAGCTTAGATTTGGTCTTTGCGTATCTTGTAAATTAGTTAAACGATGAACGGTTAGCGGGTTTAGCTTTGTATTAGTGAAATTATAGAGTTTGGGCTAAACAAAACTCAGTTGGGTCATAGGGGGACGAATTGGGCTTTGCCCATGTAGGAATCCCTAGCCCAAGTAGCAACCTTGTGTTATATAAACAAGGCTTTGCTTTAGGGTTTAGGTTAATCAGCCAAAACAGTGTTTGTGAGAATTCGTGAGAGGCATTATAGTCTTGGACGAATTTGTGTGTGTTCGGGGGATCTTGATTGATTGTAATCAGTTTGATAGATAATCAATAAAGATCGGTTTAATTGTGAATTGTTGTTTTTCTACTCGTTTCTGTAACATTCTGATCAAGAGGATTCCGCACTCTTGATTGGATTGACGATTCTGTGACGATCCGTATGAAAAAGGGGACCTACAATCTTTTACATTATTTTTTTATATATATAAGATTTTATTTTAATAAAACAGATACAAGATATATAAAATAATGTATTGGACGAGGGATTGTATTTATAGTGGTTTAAGAGGGGGATGTTGTTATTTGAAAATATAGTTGTTTTCGGTTTGGGTGGGGGCGATTATAAATTTCAATATTTATTTTTTTATATTTAAAAGTTAAAATCCTAATAAAATACACAAATTATTAAGTTCAAAATTAAATTTAACTAGTACTAAGCACCCCCGCGTTGCGGCGGGGGCGAGCACTAATGCCACACTACTTCCAACGACCATCGACACTGAAGTTGCGGTGTTAATGCGAAGAAATTAAACCGAAACGTAAAATACGGAATAAAATAACTAAGTTGATCTAGGACTCGCGCGTTATGATGAACCCGCGTCTATTTTTCCTGTTTGACAGGTTCATCGTAATCTATACATATACAAACCATAATGCATACATTACAACAACCATTGCATTAATATGTTGCAAGTTATATTTGTACAAGATTTTGGCCAAATTAATTAGATTATTATAAATAATAATAATTTACAAATAAAACAACACAACTTTGAATGGATCAAACCGATTGAATATGGTAAGATAATGAAACCATTATTTGATTAGGGTACAACCACTTAAGCACAATTTACAACCATACATGCATACAAAACAGATTGAACTTGGTAAGATAATGAAACCGATTGAATAATGAAACCATTATTTGATTAGGGTACAACCACTTAAGCACAATTTACAACCATACATGCATACAAAACAAATTGAATTTGGTAAGGTAATGAAACCATTATTTGATTAAGGCACCACTTAAACACAACTTACAACCAATATTTGATTAAGGTACAACCATTTAAACACAACTTACAACCAAACATGCATACAAATGTTTCAAATTAATAGTATATAAATAACTTTTATAAGATCTATTATGTTACCAACTTGTTGTGTTTTGTAAGTTATATATAATTTTTGAAAAAAAACCCCAAGCTTAAGGTACAACTCTACCAAACATTAATGTTTTTTTTTTTGAGAAACCCCCAAAGCTTAAGGTATAAGTCTACTAAACACCAACATGTTGGTAATTTATAATATGGTAATATACATTCAATTTTGTAATACTTATTTATAAATGAATTATTTTAATATATATATAGATAGGAATAAGTTAAAATGAGAACCACCTCGAGTTGTAAGAACCCTTGAGAACCACACCCGCGGGGGGCCGTTGACCACGATTTTTTTTTACAACTAGATGTGTATATTTTAACACCCTACGCAAAGTTTGGGTTCAAACGGCGCGCCCGAGAGGGTAGTTTTTTACGCCCAAAGTTTGGTTAAAAAAAAAAAGAAAAATTAAAAGAAATTAAAAAATCCCAAACTTTGGGCGTAAAAAACTACCCCCTCGGGCGCGCCGTTTAAACCCAAACTTTGCGTAGGGTGTTAAAATATACACATCTAGTTGTAAAAAAAAATCGTGGTCAACGGCCCCCCGCGGGTGTGGTTCTCGCGGGTTCTTACAACTCGAGGTGGTTCTCATTTTAGCCTTCCCCTATATAGATATATATATATATATATATATATATATATATAGGGGACCGCTAGAATGAGAACCACCTCGAGTTACGAAAACCGCGAGAACTACTAGATCCGGGGCGAGGTGGACCAATTTTTTTTTACACCACAAGTTTGTTTACGGAACTCGTAAACCACAAACTTGTGGTGTAAAAAACTACACGAACGACATTTTTTTTTAAATTTTTTTACGAATGTGTTTATAATACATACATCTACGTTTTTGAAAAAAAAAATTTGGTCCACCTCGCCCCGTACGGTGTGGTTCTCGCGGTTCTCATAACTCGAGGTGGTTCTCATTCTAGCGGCCCCCTATATATATATATATATAGGGGAATGTTCAAATGAAAACCACTAGTTATTGTGAAAACTCGAAAACTAATTAAAAAAGCCAAAAAAAAAATACCAAATTTTTTTTTTGCATATTAATTTTCGCAGGTTTTTTTATATAAAAATGATTTTCAAAAAAAATAAAAAAATTTATTTTTGTGTAGTGCACATGTGTAATATTACACATGTGTATTACTACACATGCGTACTACAAATTTTTTTTTTTTTGAAAGAATGTTTTTTTCATATATAAAAACTAGCGACTTTTATAAAAAAATTGAAAAAAAAAATTTTTGTGTGTTTTTTAGGCTTTTTTTAGTTAGTTTTCGAGTTTTCACAATAAAAGTGGTTTTCATTTGAACCATCCCCTATATATATAGGAACGAGATCACGAGAGAACGATTTGATGTGTGATAACAGTGAGAACGATTTTCAGCCATAGGATATTTGTGATTTGTGGCTAAGATGATGCGGTGACAATTTTGTAAATAATGGGAACCTTATAACTACCAGGAGAGGTAAAATTGGAAGATCTAAACAAGGGTGCACATGCTAATCACATGCCATTTTCCCCCATCATATTTAAACGTCAATAACTTTTTTATACGTAATTATTTTTCTAAAAAAATTACACAATAAAACTCAGCGTTTTTTTATCTTTCTAACGAGTATACTATTGATATACTTTTCGAAAAAAAATGAAGTTGGTTTTATGGCGTTTTTCTGAACTAATTTACGGAACTTGTAAACCACAAACTTGTGGTGTAAAAAACTACATGAACGGCGTTTTTTTTTAAATTTTTTTATGAATGTGTTTATAATACATGCATCTACGTTTTTGAAAAAAAAATTTGGTCCACCTCGCCCCGTACGGTGTGGTTCTCGCGGTTCTCATAACTCGAGTTGATTCTTATTCTAGCGGCCCCCTATATATATATAGGAACAAGATCATGAGAGAACGATTTGAAGTGTGATAACAGTGAGAACGATTTTCAGCCATAGGATATTTGTGATTTGTGGCTAAGATGATGCGGTGACAATTTTGTAAATAATGGGAACCTTATAACTACCAGGAGAGGTAAAATTTGAAGATCTAAACAAGGGTGCACATGCTAATCACATGTCATTTTCCCCCATCATATTTAAACGTCAATAACTTTTTATACGTAATTATTTTTCTAAAAAAATTACACCATAAAACTCAGCGTTTTTTTATCTTTCCAACGAGTATACCATTGATATACTTTTCGAAAAAAAATGAAGTTGGTTTTATGACGTTTTTCTGAACTGGGTGTTTTATATCGTTTTAGACTAGTTATTTTTATGGCGTTTTTCTGAACTATGTGTTTTTATGGCGTTTTAACTAGGTATCTTCATGGCGTTTTTCTGAACTGAGTGTTTTATGACGTTTTAAACTGAGTTTTTCATGGCGTTTTTTCTGAACTGAGTGTTTTATGGCGTTTTAACTGAGTATTTTCATGGCGTTATTCTGAATTTGGTGTTTTTATGGCGTTTTACTTGAACACCCAGTTCATGTGTGTGGGTTTTTTGACAATATTACGCCTTAGTGTAATTTAGCATCAATGACACATGTCAACTCCAAAATCGTTCTCACCGTTCTCACACTTTTCACCGTTCTCTCTAAATCCTGACCATATATATATATATATATATATGATCACGCTAAAATGAGAACCACCTCGAGCTGTAAGAACCGCGAGAACTACACCGTACGGGACGAGGTGGACCAATTTTTTTTTCATAAACGTAGATACATGTATAAAAACAACATTTGTAAAAAAAAATAGAAAAAAAAGTTTTTGAGCACCTCAAGTGTGCATTTACGGGTACCGTAAATTTTCCGGCCAGATTTACGGGTCCCGTAAACACAAACTTGTGGCGCTCAAAACTACACACACGACATTTTTTTTCTGAATTTTTTTTTACAAATGTTGTTTTAATACATGCATCTACGTTTATGAAAAAAAAAATTTGGTCCACCGCGCCCCCTACGGTGTAGTTCTCGCGGTTCTTACAACTCGAGATGGTTCTCATTTTAGCGTTCCCCTATATATATATATATATGTATATATATATGTATGTATATATGTATAGGGAGGAGATCATGCGAGAACCACCATTATTGTGAGAACCGCGAGAACGAATGTGAACACAACCTAAAATAGCTAAAAAAACCTAAAAAAAACATAAAAAAACCTAACCCCCCCCCCCCTAAAAAAAAACCTAAACCCCTCCACCCAAGCTACCCCCCCCCCCCCCAAGCTAAATGCTAAAAACTAAAACCCCCAAAAAACTTAAAAAAAAAAACCCAACCCCCCAAAAACCTAAACCCCCACCCCAAGCTAAAATGCTAAAAACTAAACCCCCAAAAAACCTAAAAAAATAAAAAAAAATCTATATTTTTTTTAAATATTTTTTATGCTCAAATCGCTACTTTTAGTGGCAAAAAAAAATTTTTATTTTTATTTTTATTTTTTAAATTTTTTGGCTTCGAAAAGTAGCGATTTTTATATAAAAATATTAAAAAAAAAAATTTGTGTGATTTTTAGCTATTTTTAGGTATTTTTTGTTGTGTTTACATTGGTTTTCGTGGTTCTCGCATGATCTTCTTTCTATATATATATATATATATGGAGCCGCTAGAATGAGAACCACCACGAGTTATGAGAACCACGAGAACCGCGCCCCGCGGGTGGCCGTCGGCGACGAAATTTTTTTTACACCTAGATCCGTATATTTTAGTGGGGGGTTTAAATTTTCGGTTCAAACGGCGCGCCCGAGGGGGTAGTTTTTTACGCCCAAAGTTTGGTAAAAAAAAAAAAGAAAAATTTAAAAAATTAAAAAAACCCAAACTTTGGGCGTAAAAAACTACCCCCTCGGGCGCGCCGTTTGAACCGAAAATTTAAACCCCCCACTAAAATATACGGATCTAGGTGTAAAAAAAATTTCGTCGCCGACGGCCACCCGCGGGGCGCGGTTCTCGTGGTTCTCATAACTCGTGGTGGTTCTCATTCTAGCGATCCCCTATATATGTATATATATATATATATATATATATATATATAGGAATAAGTTAAAATGAGAACCACCTCGAGTTGTAAGAACCAGCGAGAACCACCCCCGCGGGGGGCCGTTGACCACGATTTTTTTTTACAACTAGATGTGTATATTTTAACACCCTACGCAAAGTTTGGGTTCAAACGGCGCGCCCGAGGGGGTAGTTTTTTACGCCCAAAGTTTGGTTAAAAAAAAAGAAAAATTAAAAGAAATTAAAAAAACTACCCCCTCGGGCGCGCCGTTTGAACCCAAACTTTGCGTAGGGTGTTAAAATATACACATCTAGTTGTAAAAAAAAATCGTGGTCAACGGCCCCCCGCGGGGGTGGTTCTCGCTGGTTCTTACAACTCGAGGTGGTTCTCATTTTAACTATCCCCTATATATATACATATAAGGTTTCCAAATGAGAAGAAAATTTTAGCTAGTAAGAACCATCATAAAAATCACGTGTTGAAGACCATATGTGCAAATTGAAGGCATTTATACAATCTATGCAAAGCATCAGAACCATCTTTAAACTGCCAAAATGGTCCTTGAGATTTAGTCATTTTTGGCACTTTAGTTTAAAACTTAAATATTTTGAATCTGGGTCCATGTGGTTTCAATTTTGTTGTCATTTTCATCCAAAATCTGATCAAATTTTTCAGTCAGTTAACCTCCAGCTTTTTTTTTTGTCTTTTTCCTCCCTTTTAATGAAGGGCAAAATGCTCATTTAACGTTTTATTATAACAAATTAAAAAAATCTGATCAATTTTCCCTTCATTAAAATGGAGGAAAAGATTAAAAAAACTGAATGTTAACTGAAAAATCTGATCAGATTTTGTTTTTGGATGAAAATGATAACAAAATTGAAACCAAAGAGACCCAGGTTGGCAGTTTACTCAATAATTAACTCTTTGCAGTTTTAGCATCAAGTTGACCATGCTCCAAGTGAAGCACACTCACAACGACCAATAAAAGGTTGAGCATGTTACGTTCCATATTAAATGAAAAGGGTATATAAAATAACATCAATTAAATTTAAAATATATTCTATCTAACTAGTTAATTTATAATAAATAATAACAATAATAGATATTTTTTATTTTCTCTCTCTCCTCTTTTCTAAATCATTTATAGCATTCACAATGAGAAACCTAGAAATACTTGAAAAATCATGCCTAGCTTGCTGTAATATAAATTTGATTAAAAGGCATCAAAAACTCATCCATTAAAAGACCTAAAACTATTGTCATATCATCATCATCTTTTATATTATTATATATATATATATATATATATATATATATATATAAGATTTTATTTTAATAAAACACATAAAAGATATATAAAATAATGTATTGGATGAGGGATTGTATTTATAGTGGTTTAAGAGGGGGAGGTTGTTATTTGAAAATATAGTTGTTTTCGGTTTGGTGTGTTTGAAGGCAATTATAAATTTCAATATTTACTTTTTTTATATTTAAAAGTTAAAATCCTAATAAAATATACAAATTATTAAGTTTAAAATTTAAGTTAATATATATTTAGTTTTGTAATACTTATTTATAAATGAATTATTTTATATCTGAGGTTTCAAATGAGAAGAAAACTTTTGTAAGAACAGAAATAATATGTTTTCTACTTGACTTAGTTTTTTCCATTATATGGATGAGATTTGATATCCTTTCTATAATTAAAAATAAATAATATATGAAAAGAAGGAAATTTGGTACTGTTTTGTGGTATTATAATACTATATATGAGATATTATTTTGTTTTTATGTTTTGTGGCATTATAATACTATATATGAGATATTATTTTGTTTTTATGTTTTAGTGGTTGAAAGAATAGCAAAATTGCATTTGGAAAAGTGAGCGATTTGCCTTAAAAAAAAGGAAAACCAGGCCATTGAATGAAAAAGGAAGCAATGTTTGAAAAGATTACAAAAGTGCACTTGGAAAAGCGAGCATAGTACCAAAAAAATAGTCCATTGCTTGAAAAGATATCAAAAGTGTACTCGGCAAAGCGGGCGAATTTCATACATGTGTATTCAATGTTATTGTTACACCTGTTATTGAACATTAGGAAAAACTTATGTAACATGTTACTGAACAATAATCGTTACATATGTTAAAAAAGAAATGTTACATATGTAACATGTTGAATGAAAAATAATAAACTACTATTAAACGTGTCAGCTACTGACATATGTTAACAAGGCACTATTACATATGTAACAATGGTTGTTATACATGTAGGTAGCAAAAATGTAACTTTTGTATCTATACATAGGGGAAGAAAAACTTTAGAAACTTTATATTAACCCTTGATTGAATATCATGAATAGGTGAGATTAAAACTTCACTTTAAAGCCAATCATGCAAATAGAAATAGATTGTTAAGTTTAACTTATCTAGTGAAACTGTGACACAGAAGACTAAAACTGTGCATATTGCATATCAAACTATCAGACACACTACAATCTTCTTAAAACATTACAATCTAAAAAATATTACAATCTTAAACAATTCCAACATTAAAAATATTACAATCTTAAACTATACCAACTTATTTCCGCTGACAATCTTCATTTGACCATTCTCAATCAGAGGAATGCTCCCCTTCATTCGGATTATGATACCAAGAAATTCCACTCAACTCCAAAGTCAACGTAAGTGATTGAATAAGAAATTCCACTCAACTCCCTAAGTCAACGCAATATCACCTAACTCCTCTATATATGTATTCATGTGTACCGTATATACTCATGTGTAACCTTGACGTTGTAACACATGTAACAACTATATATAACATGTGTAACGTGTCTATACATATGTTACCCTCTAGTGTAACACTTGACACAAACATGTTTCCTGTATATGTTAGATATTGAATTTGTAAACAAAAAGCCACAAAACCTATTTACATATTCAAACTGTAAAAGCTAATTGAAAGTATTGAACTCTCTATGATGAGAGAGATGATGTATTGCACTATAAATAACCTATACAAAATACATACAAAAGGAAATGAATATTATACAATAAATACAAAGTCAACCTAATAAATAAAATCATCAATCATGGAAGATTGTTAGGAGAAGATCACATAGGTAGTTGAGGAGATATTTTGAGATATATTTTGATATTAGCTTTTATCCCCCTTCAAGAGAAACGACGGAGATTGAACCCGAAGCAAGTCACGAAAATATTCAAACTGCAGACGCGGTAAACTTTTGGTGAAAATATCTGCAAGTTGAAGCTTGGTAGGCACGAACTTAGTGTGTAATTTCCCAGACATAACAAGTCCTCTAATGAAGTGATAATCTAAGTCAATATGTTTGGCCCGTTTGTAAGACACGGGATTCTGACTCATAAACAAAGCACTTTTGTTGTCACATAACAAAGTAGGGCAAGCCGATGGTAAAGCATGAAGTTCTTTAAGTAAGTGTGTAATCCAAACAATTTCAGCTGCAGCATTGGCCATTGCCCTGTATTCCGACTCACATCTAGAACGAGAGACAGTCGGCTGTTTCTTGGCGCTCCACGAGACCAAATTACCCCTAAAAATATAGAATAGCCATAGGTTGATCTTCTTGTTTCAATACACCGTGCCCAATCGGCATCCGAGTACCCTAAGATGGAAGTAGACAAGGGACGAGTAAACACTAGACCATGCGAAATAGTACCCTTGACATATCTTAGTATGTGTTTAACCAATTGAAAAGGCTTAACAGTGGGAGCATGTAAATGTTGACATGCCTGGTTAACTGCATAAGATAGGTCGGGGCGAGTTATGGTCAAGTATTGAAGGGCTCCAACAAGAGAGTGATAGGTCGTAGGATCCGAAAAAAGTTCACCACCCGAGAGAAAGGAATCGGATGTGGAGAGTGGAGTAGGAGTAGGAGCGGGTTTGGCTTCGTTTAGACCGGCACGAATAAGAATGTCATTGGCGTATTTGGTTTGGGTTAAGAAAAGACCATCCGATGTGGTAAGGACTTCTAGACCGAGAAAATAATTCAAGGAGCCTAGATCCTTTATAGCAAACTCGTTATGAAGACGTGATGTGAAGTTACGAAGTAACGTGGAATTATTCCCCGTGAGAATGAGATCGTCAACATAAACGAGTAAGTACATGATAAGATCATCTTGATGGAAGACAAATAAGGAAGGGTCCGCACGACTACATGTGAAACCGTAGGACGCTAGAAAGGAGCTAAGGCGATGAAACCAAGCACGAGGAGCTTGTTTAAGACCATAGAGAGCGTTGTTGAGTTTGCACACATGATTTGGGAAGCGTTGATCAACAAAACCGGGAGGTTGCTCCATGAAAACGGTTTCGGATAAAGTCCTATTAAGAAAAATGTGACATCTATGCTTGTGTTATCATTGTACAAACCCTGGACAATTCAATATTAATAAAACAGTGTGTTTTGATCCCAATGTTTGTTATTTATGTTTAACATTAAGCACATTTTGATTTTTGATCGATTTTAAACTCTACATCGCTCTCTGGGAAGTTATACGCAAACCGATGCGTAAACGTAATCAGTTTAACGCGATAAACACCCCGGAACAACAACATAAGCTTAAAATACCTTAAATAACCTTCACATAACTTAGAAATAAGTTTTAAAGGGTTCGGTATGGCAAAATTAAGTTTATTCGCTCGCAGGGACTATTTGCGTCAAACTGCAAAAGTCTGCCGTTTCGAAAGGCAACGTACAGTCCGGAATATGATCATAAGCTAAACATACCATAAATAACCTAAACATAGCTTAGAAATAAGCTTTGAGTGGTCCAGTGTGCAAAAATATGCTTATTTGATCTTACAGGGACTAAAAGTGTAAAAAACGGCGTAAGTTTGCATTTACGCGCATATCTTAGGTTCTAACCACATCTGGGCATCCAAAATTTTTTGTAGACACTAAAATACTTTTATTTTAGTGATCGGAATGCAAAAATACCATTCGCCGCATAATTTGGATCGTTTTTTAAATCCGTTCGAGTTTCTTCGTAATTAACCGAACAACGTGACCGTACGACCAAACGAACTGACATCCGTGATATTTCCGAGCATATTTCAGGTCCCCAACACTTAGATGACTTTGTAGAGCCTTGAAAATGGCTTTACGGAGGTTAAAAACGTCGAAAACAAGTTCAAATACGTGCAGGGACCATTTCTGCCAAACTTTGAAACATCTGGCCTATCCGTCGCGTCGCGCCACAGCCTGGAGGTTGTGCTGTGGCGCCACACCACCATCACATCTGGACAGAAACCTTATTTTCAGCAACAGATTGATAATTCAGGGGCCATTCTTGCAATTTCTTTATGTTGTAGCCAAGTTAACACCTCTCCAAGGCTTTAAACCTGCACCAAACACTTGTATGGACCAGATTATTGCTTGGGCAATACATAATACACATGTAATGATCTTGTTCTTCCTCCAAAACTATAAATACCCACCCCTTCTTCCTAGTTCATTGCTCATTTCAATCTTTGGAACTCTAAGTGGAGGAATCTGTTACGCCCTAAATCGTACATGACAAAAGTCGCAGCGGAAAAACACATGCCATAAAATTTCTTTTATTGCAAATAACTTGTCATACTTGAAAGTTCGTTTCAGCATGAATCCTTTACAAAAATAAGGTAAAAGTCATGTTTGCTAAAGTACATATTCAAATAAGTCCCCGTACAATCTACTTTGTGACTCGATCTTTGATCTCTAATCCTCGTGATAACCGCCTGTGAATTGTACAACCTGCACTCACCACATACATACATTACATTAGTATAAAATACATAATTAGAATTTAATTTCGTACACTTCCATTCCATTACTTATCACACTTTCAGCATTTCATCTGCATATCCATATCCTGGTGAGGCTTCGTTAATGTACCTGCATGACGTATCATTCTCAAGGCGCACCATTAATAGCGTATTACACAGCATATCCAATTCACGCGTACATACATCCTTACATGCATACATATGCTTCTACAAACGTACATACCTTCTTATATATCTACATGTATGCATACACTCATATGTAGCTTAGTATATACCAAATACCCATCTACATATACATATATGTTACTACATTTCTACATACGTACATATACACATACGCATCTTCGCATATACATCATTACATCAATACATACTTACATACATTACTACCTCCTGCACACGTGTACACCTTCATACTTAATTACCCAGAGCTCACACTCATACATATTAACTTGATTACATGCATACACTAATGCCTACATATAAACATACATGCATACATAACTATACGCTTACATACATTTAATAAATAAATGTAGCTATACATATACATGCTCTCACTCACACGTACATATACTTACGTAGTTTTTCCTAAATACATTCCTACAACCCACATATTAGCTCAAACAAAGTTAAAGAGCCTTTCGGGAGCGTTACAAGTTAACCGGGTATGCATGACGCGAAAAACTGAGAAATCAATCAACATAAGCCGTCGGCGACGGGCTCTATACCCGTCGGCGACGGGCTCGGGAAACGCCCGTCTCGCACAATAGTCTGTCGGCAGAAACTTAAGGCGTCGCGTGAAATTTTCATTAAACAAACCCGTCGGCGACGGGCTATGAACCCGTCGGCGACGGGCTCTCTAAAGCCTCTTTTTCTGCAGATTCGTTTCGTCGTCCGAACGCACTAAAACGCGCGTAACTTTTGAACCGTTTACCCGTTTAACCTCCCGTTTCTTCCTACATGCTTGTAAATTCACCTTCTATCATGTGAACTTAAAATCTCACACCCGGGTTAAGGAAATTCTTAACTTACACTCTATCGGCTTATTACCCTTTTACCCAAACTTCGACCCGTTCATGCATTTATCAACATAACTTGTTTGTTCTACCATAAACTCTTATAAACCTCATAAAATCAGTGGCATCTATCATAAAATACTAAATTCTTGGACATTATGCATCCTCTTAACACATTGTCGTTCATATGTTTATTTTTGTCCCGTTAAGAGTATTTGCGCGTTAATTGGTTTATGACATACCACGACCATGCTCTTCGCTTCCATACTTGTCCAAATCATTATACTAATCGCATAACTTGTTTCTAAACTACTTGTAAGATCGTTTACCCCAAAATACCCATCAAGGGCATTTTAGTCAACTTCATCCCCATTATTTACAACGCAAGACTTTAACACATACTTGACATCAAACATCATGTTTAATTAAATAAAGCATTATATTACTTAAACAACTAAGAAGTGACTACGGAAGTCACTTACCTCGAGTGCCCGTTTTGTACGTGCTTCCTCCTATCCTTTCCGTTAGCCTTCCATGCTTTCCCATCTTGACATGATCCTAAACTTTCATGTCATTATGGTTGCCACTTCGTTAGTATAAACTCGCATATGGACATAGCACGTACTTAATGATTTCTCTACTATTACAATCATATCCGAAAGGCTAACCATGTTATACATTCATTGTTAACTTTCAGAAAATCCAATGTCCTATTTACACACTTTCAACTTATGAACATGTATCCATCTTAATAGAGTAGACCATACTATTAATGTTATACACATTACACCCTCGTATTGTGTGATATCTACAACTACACGATCATTTACTTATACTCACATACACATATACTTACATAATCCATTCCATCCACACTAGCATTCTCATATTTTCACAACTAACACTTTAACCCATACTAAACTAACCCAACATCATTTCAACAGGATATCCACATGAGCTATATCCAAAGCACACTTCTCAAGTTAGTTTACTATCAAACACATCATTTTCACATTTCACATATATTCATCTTTTACTTGCATACAATTTTCATCTATTAAGCTCACCTAGGCATTTCATCAAACACTTGGTGTGCGTACCACTATCTTAACACAATGTACAACCCATTCATGCATGATTCCCCCATGTTCTTATCTTCATTCATCAAATTTAACTAAACATCCATTTATTTCATGTCCTAATCATCTTAGCTACAATAATTCATCACATACAACATACTACATCACAAATTACACAACTATTGAACATGATGATTCAATCACTTCATCATCCCAAATGGGTTTTACTTCTAAACATGAATTTAATCAAAATCATACACAACACATGTTTCATATGATGATTCTAACACATATTCATGCTAAATCTCATACAATTTCGTGGATTGATCATAACCCACTTCATACTAGATCATAAAATTAACTTCTACAACTTACATGATGTGTAGAAAGACTGGATGATCACGAATTTAAGCCCATGCATTAGTTCCTTGCCAATTCCCTCTTTCAATTTGAAGGATTTTGTGAGCTAGGGTTTTTATCCCATTCTCCTCTTCTCCTGGTCGATATGTCGACACCCACACACACACCCCATGTGTGTTGGGTTTTAATTTTAATAACTGAAAGTTCTTCCCATTTTGGCAACCTAGGCCCTTCTAGTTTAGCTTACCATCATAATGCTACAAATTTCATTCCCTAAATTATTTATTAGGCATTTAACTAAGTTCAATAACTTAGTTATTGTATCTCATTTTATTAAACATGGCAACCTGCTAACGAATTTAATAATTCAAATTTTGGGGTGTTACAAGTCTACCCTCCTTAAAGGAGGTTTCGTCCCCGAAACCTTTCTCGTTCCTAGTAGACCAATATCACTCTTACTTTTTCATCTATCCATTCACGATGTTCACTACCACATGAATACATTCAGGATCTTTGCAAAAGTCTTATTCATGAATGAATATAATCGTACCATCACATTATCGTACTAGAACTAAAGTGTGCGAATTAGAAGCAAACCCAAGGGTTTTCTACCATGTTTTACATAAAAGCAAAATGAAGTTCATATGAACTTGCTACCACATTCACCGTTAGTATTAGTTCTAATAATTTCGTATATACTTGGAGTTTTACTTCTACCTTCTCACTCATACATGCACTGTCTACTACTTAAGCCAGATTTAAAACTCATTCTTAGCCTGCTTCTAAAAGTCAACCCTTCCTTATTATATCACATCTTGCTTTACCACTGGCTCGTGCGAAGGTACTTATTCAATTCATAACTTTATACTTAAATTCACATATTAAACAATTCACTAACCTTACTGTTTTAGAATAATGCCACGACCCGCGAAAGCGAACCGACCACTTCATTACAAATCCAACCCATCCCAGGATTGATCTCATTCATCCGGGTAATGAGCTTCCGCTTATGTGAATTCTTTCACTGATCTTGATAGGCTTAACACACTATGATATCTGACGGAAGTAGATTCTATAGATTCGCCATCCTTATATTACGGTGATCATTCTTTTCCGATTGGTGACATTGCGTGACCATTCTTCAATCTCACCTATGAATACAAAACTTAACATATCAAGACATTAACTAACAAGTTCAAATGGCAATCGCCATCTGACCGTATGACCCATTTATCCTTTCGACCATTCTTGCATACAACGCATTTGCATAAATATATTCATATATCTATACATGAAGATTTAAGCATAATTTGAATCATATCACTTAAGAAATATTTACCTGTCTGGTCCGTAATTACTTACACATTCGGATATTTTCATTCCTATCATTCTTTTGTTCATTTGCTTTACATTTACTTATATGACTTGTTTGACGCATACATGGTCAAGCTATCGACTTATTCTTACGTAGACTAGTTCCGTCTTTTACATCTTAAATCTGTTTCGCGGATTCGAACACATCATTCATACCTTTCGTACCTCCTATGTTTTGAATCCATCTAACGGTTTCAAACATTTCATTTATACTTTAACTTCTTTCATGTTTCGAATCCGTCTCGCGGATTCTAGCATAGCATTTCATGTTTCGAATCCGTCTCACGGATTCTAACATAACATTTCATGTTTCGAATCCGTCTCGCGGATTCTAACATAGCATTTCATGTTTCGAATCCGTCTCGCGGATTCTAGCATAGCATATCATGTTTCGAATCCGTCTCGCGGATTCTAGCATAGCATATCATGTTTCGAATCCGTCTCGCGGATTCTAACATAGCATATCATGTTTCGAATCCGTCTCGCGGATTCTAACATAGCATATCATGTTTCGAATCCGTCTCGCGGATTCTAGCATAGCATATCATAGTTCGAATCCGTCTCGCGGAT
Source organism: Helianthus tuberosus (assembly GCA_030545235.1). Taxonomy (NCBI): domain Eukaryota; kingdom Viridiplantae; phylum Streptophyta; class Magnoliopsida; order Asterales; family Asteraceae; genus Helianthus; species Helianthus tuberosus. The sequence continues at coordinate 31,056,308 of CM060376.1, read as the reverse complement.
TCTAGCATAGCATATCATGCTCTCATTCTTGAGAGTCTTACATTTCTCTTCACCCTCACGTCCACCTACTACTTAATTCTAACGGACATACCTGTATCAATTATCACGGTCCCACGAACGTCATATGCTTCACGTGTACTGGCCAGGTACACAATCCACATACTAGTTTCGTGTCTTCGCGTAATTGTCACCTTATGTCCGAAGAATTTGGTTTCGGCACGTGTATCATTTTTTTTTTTTTTTTTTTTTCAAAACTTGTTTACTATACCATCATGGTCCTTCATTTAGCATTTTTCTTCCCTTAATGCATTTTACCATTTCATATACCGACATATTGAATTTACGTACCTGGGTTCAACTTTATCTTATTTCATGCCTTGGTGTCGGTACTTGACCGCACTCGCGGATCATCCTCTTCAAACGCTTATACTTACCTTGCATATACAAAACCGTCAGTTTCTTTATGCGTATAAATAAGTACATACTTACATTCTCTTTTACCTTTGGATCTTGACCGAGTCTTGGATTGTACGGGTTTCTTATCACAAGAGCACACAGGTTTGAGTTCAAGCACTTACCTTCTTACACTTGATTCTCTCAAACCAGGGCTCTGATACCAACTTGTTACGCCCTAAATCGTACATGACAAAAGTCGCAGCGGAAAAACACATGCCATAAAATTTCTTTTATTGCAAATAACTTGTCATACTTGAAAGTTCGTTTCAGCATGAATCCTTTACAAAAATAAGGTAAAAGTCATGTTTGCTAAAGTACATATTCAAATAAGTCCCCGTACAATCTACTTTGTGACTCGATCTTTGATCTCTAATCCTCGTGATAACCGCCTGTGAATTGTACAACCTGCACTCACCACATACATACATTACATTAGTATAAAATACATAATTAGAATTTAATTTCGTACACTTACATTCCATTACTTATCACACTTTCAGCATTTCATCTGCATATCCATATCCTGGTGAGGCTTCGTTAATGTACCTGCATGACGTATCATTCTCAAGGCGCACCATTAATAGCGTATTACACAGCATATCCAATTCACGCGTACATACATCCTTACATGCATACATATGCTTCTACAAACGTACATACCTTCTTATATATCTACATGTATGCATACACTCATATGTAGCTTAGTATATACCAAATACCCATCTACATATACATATATGTTACTACATTTCTACATACGTACATATACACATACGCATCTTCGCATATACATCATTACATCAATACATACTTACATACATTACTACCTCCTGCACACGTGTACACCTTCATACTTAATTACCCAGAGCTCACACTCATACATATTAACTTGATTACATGCATACACTAATGCCTACATATAAACATACATGCATACATAACTATACGCTTACATACATTTAATAAATAAATGTAGCTATACATATACATGCTCTCACGCACACGTACATATACTTACGTAGTTTTTCCTAAATACATTCCTACAACCCACATATTAGCTCAAACAAAGTTAAAGAGCCTTTCGGGAGCGTTACAAGTTAACCGGGTATGCATGACGCGAAAAACTGAGAAATCAATCAACATAAGCCGTCGGCGACGGGCTCTATACCCGTCGGCGACGGGCTCGGGAAACGCCCGTCTCGCACAATAGTCCGTCGGCAGAAACTTAAGGCGTCGCGTGAAATTTTCATTAAACAAACCCGTCGGCGACGGGCTATGAACCCGTCGGCGACGGGCTCTCTAAAGCCTCTTTTTCTGCAGATTCGTTTCGTCGTCCGAACGCACTAAAACGCGCGTAACTTTTGAACCGTTTACCCGTTTAACCTCCCGTTTCTTCCTACGTGCTTGTAAATTCACCTTCTATCATGTGAACTTAAAATCTCACACCCGGGTTAAGGAAATTCTTAACTTACACTCTATCGGCTTATTACCCTTTTACCCAAACTTCGACCCGTTCATGCATTTATCAACATAACTTGTTTGTTCTACCATAAACTCTTATAAACCTCATAAAATCAGTGGCATCTATCATAAAATACTAAATTCTTGGACATTATGCATCCTCTTAACACATTGTCGTTCATATGTTTATTTTTGTCCCGTTAAGAGTATTTGCGCGTTAATTGGTTTATGACATACCACGACCATGCTCTTCGCTTCCATACTTGTCCAAATCATTATACTAATCGCATAACTTGTTTCTAAACTACTTGTAAGATCGTTTACCCCAAAATACCCATCAAGGGCATTTTAGTCAACTTCATCCCCATTATTTACAACGCAAGACTTTAACACATACTTGACATCAAACATCATGTTTAATTAAATAAAGCATTATATTACTTAAACAACTAAGAAGTGACTACGGAAGTCACTTACCTCGAGTGCCCGTTTTGTACGTGCTTCCTCCTATCCTTTCCGTTAGCCTTCCATGCTTTCCCATCTTGACATGATCCTAAACTTTCATGTCATTATGGTTGCCACTTCGTTAGTATAAACTCGCATATGGACATAGCACGTACTTAATGATTTCTCTACTATTACAATCATATCCGAAAGGCTAACCATGTTATACATTCATTGTTAACTTTCAGAAAATCCAATGTCCTATTTACACACTTTCAACTTATGAACATGTATCCATCTTAATAGAGTAGACCATACTATTAATGTTATACACATTACACCCTCGTATTGTGTGATATCTACAACTACACGATCATTTACTTATACTCACATACACATATACTTACATAATCCATTCCATCCACACTAGCATTCTCATATTTTCACAACTAACACTTTAACCCATACTAAACTAACCCAACATCATTTCAACAGGATATCCACATGAGCTATATCCAAAGCACACTTCTCAAGTTAGTTTACTATCAAACACATCATTTTCACATTTCACATATATTCATCTTTTACTTACATACAATTTTCATCTATTAAGCTCACCTAGGCATTTCATCAAACACTTGGTGTGCGTACCACTATCTTAACACAATGTACAACCCATTCATGCATGATTCCCCCATGTTCTTATCTTCATTCATCAAATTTAACTAAACATCCATTTATTTCATGTCCTAATCATCTTAGCTACAATAATTCATCACATACAACATACTACATCACAAATTACACAACTATTGAACATGATGATTCAATCACTTCATCATCCCAAATGGGTTTTACTTCTAAACATGAATTTAATCAAAATCATACACAACACATGTTTCATATGATGATTCTAACACATATTCATGCTAAATCTCATACAATTTCGTGGATTGATCATAACCCACTTCATACTAGATCATAAAATTAACTTCTACAACTTACATGATGTGTAGAAAGACTGGATGATCACGAATTTAAGCCCATGCATTAGTTCCTTGCCAATTCCCTCTTTCAATTTGAAGGATTTTGTGAGCTAGGGTTTTTATCCCATTCTCCTCTTCTCCTGGTCAATATGTCGACACCCACACACACACCCCATGTGTGTTGGGTTTTAATTTTAATAACTGAAAGTTCTTCCCATTTTGGCAACCTAGGCCCTTCTAGTTTAGCTTACCATCATAATGCTACAAATTTCATTCCCTAAATTATTTATTAGGCATTTAACTAAGTTCAATAACTTAGTTATTGTATCTCATTTTATTAAACATGGCAACCTGCTAACGAATTTAATAATTCAAATTTTGGGGTGTTACAGAATCCCTGCAAAGGAGCCACCTACCTGAGTTCTAGGATCATCCTTCTAGCCTTTGAACACCAAGTATGTGTTCTTTCATGGCTTATGTAGTGATTTTCAGCTTATTAGAGCTGAAAGTCAAACTGTTTAACCAACAGTTTGACTTTCGGTTTTGACCATCAATTGGTCAAGTCAAAGTTCAATTGAACTTTGCAACGTGATTGTAATCACGATGGTTATAATCCTTAGCGATTATACCTACTGATTACCTCGTTAACTAGGTGTAGTGACGAGTCAAAGTTTCAGTCAAAATGCGTTTTAGCGCGCATTTTGCAAGGGAACTAATTTTAGGTATCAAAACACTTTGTTTTGATACCAAATCAGTTTTCTAACTTAGTTAAACATGTTTTGACATGTTTAACTCGTCGCTACTAGTTTAGTGCTTGTTTGGGGTCGTAAGTTAAGCAGTCTAAACAACCGCTTAGACTTTCGAACCCGACACGTTTGGTCGATCATTAGGATCCGACCAAGCTTGTTTAGTGATCATAGTTGCATAGGGAATAACCTCTGAGGTTATACCTTATTATCACTTAGGATTGGTTAGTTGTTTGTTAAGTAGCTTATATGCCCATAGGAAATGACCAAAAGGCCCTTTTGTAGCATAAATCCATATTGTGCATATGTAAACATATTTTTGACATATAACTTGATTTAGTAACATGTTTAGGTATAATTGGGCATGTAAGACTTTACATAGCTCATTGATAACCATCCGACCATAGCTTTGCGTAACCGACGCGTTATAGTAGCGTATACTACCATAACGGGTCGAAACGGGTCAAAATCACTTAGGTAGACTTTCAAATCAGAATGTTAGCTCTATTAAATCACACCATATGAGTTCAATTACTCATTTGATTTATAGAACTTCATTCTATCCTATCTCCCGATTTAGGATCCGATTATTAACATAGTTACTTATACTAGGTGCCTTGTTGATTCCGTGATCCTTGGAGCTTAATTTGGTCTTATTCCCAAGACTAATAAGCAATCCCAAGTGAGTACATAGTTCCCCTCTTTTACCTCTTTCAAATACTTTGGGGTGATACACATGTGCATACTTGTTATTTTCATGCTTTCATTGCTTTTATGACATAAACATGCTAGTTTCACCTAGTACATATATAGTACATGCTTTCAATTGTGTTTTGCTATGTATGTTTACTTAGCATGCTAGCACATTGATTTCATAAACATCTTTGCTATGTATGTTTACTTAGCATGCTAGCACATTGATTTCATAAACATTTTGCTATGTATGTTTACTTAGCATGCTAGCACATTGATTTCATGAACATTTCTACTATGTATGTTTACTTAGCATACTTAGTACATGGTTTTCACATGCTACATTGGTTATGACATTTGGTATGTTTAATCCGGACAATAATACATTCATTGACATTGATCACGCCGCTCGGTAGTATGTAATGGTACCATAAGACTTGACAAATCCCGTTTCCGACTTCCTAGGTTTGTTTGGAAGTTGGGAATGAAAGAATCCGATATACATAATTTAGATGAACCTTTAATTTGTTTAAAGGTTTGTCGCCACAGTCGCAAGGCTTGAATGTATGCGAATAAACATTACTGCATAAATGTTTGTAATCATAAAGCATTGTTTTCTGCAAAACATAACATTTGATTTAAACTTAGGTTTATTCAAAAACTTTATTTTGTACTTTTTTCTATGGGGTTGAGTAATTACTAGTTATTCACCATACATGACATTTGTTTTCACATTGAGATTGTTACATAGTTTGAGTAGATACTTTCTACTTGCTATGCATTACATTTGGTTATACTTGATACATTTCACACATGACATTGAACATGGTTACACATAAACATTTTTGACATTGAACAAGACATTTTGGTTGGTTATTGATAAGTGACTTATATAACGAGGCTATGTGTAATGTGATAAAAGCATGGTGGATACGCCACTGGTACTTCATATATATAAGTGCTTTTATTATATTATACATTGTAGCGTTATCTAAACCACTTGACAAAGACATAAAACATTTTATACAAAGACATGACATTGTTTTTTAAATTACATATTTTATACAAATTCACTTTCACTTAGTTATTCATTTAACCATGCATTATCCTTTTATTATCATTTGATTTTCACATCGATTTTCACATGATTTTATAAAGGAAAACATTTTACAAGGTTCATGACTACATTTTTGTTAAACACTTCTTTTAACTACAAGTCCTGAATCCTGCATAAACAAAATCTATGTATCTCATAGGCATTTTTATGCTGACGTACCTATTTTCACATGTGTTTCAGGTGCTAATGCATGATGATATTTGTGCTACACTTAGCTGGACTTGGGCCTTAGTGACATAAAAGACAGTTAATTATGTTATGTTTCTGTTAAATTTCAAGACAATGTAAACTTTAAATTCTAATAATACAAAATTTTAATTACCATTGTTGAAACAATAATTCTGTCGCTCCACTCCTCGACGTTTCCGCCGCGGTTTGTTGTTTTACGCGGTCGGGGTGTGACAGAAGAGTTGGTATCGGAGCCAATGGTTATAGGGAATTAGGTTATTAGTAATGCTTTGACCTAGACTATAACTTTCTAGGACCCTAACACAAGTTTTCTTGTGTTTAGATCTTAAAACAATACACGTCACCTATCCTTAGGTGATTACCAAAACATGAACACGAAATTCCAAAATGATTTTGAAATCAATCATCTATCCTTAGATGATCTCTTTTGGCTTAATGCCTTCCAAATTTTCAAAATCTCGTCAAAGTTTGGGTCTAAATAATGTGAACACGTGCAAACTGGAAGGGTGGATGTCTGTACCCTGAGTTTCTGTCTAAGGCTAGAGTGTTCGTACAAATCCGTAGTATCGGACCAATCACTCTTACCTGGGAACTCTTGGGGTGAGTGTCCACTTATAGGCGAGCATGTCTTCGGCGATACATTATTATGACCCATTTACTTTGATTTGTTACTGTGCGTCATTTGTTTGCTTTGTGGTAACAAACAAATGACCACCATCCTTATATTTTGTCGATTTTTATTGACATCTCATTTCTTTCATCACATCATCTCACTCGTTTTCTCTCATGTTTCCTCTTTTAGAATGCCTCCTCGGCGTAACGTTCAGGAACCCAATGCCGAACTGGCAGCTATTATAGCACAGCAGATGGCTGCTATGCTACCTAATCTCATCACTCAAATAAACCAAGCCAACAATAACAATAATGTACCTACTCCGTGCAATTTCAAAAGTTTTAACTCGGCTAAACCACTCAAGTTTAGTGGTTCTAAAGGAGCAACAGGGCTTCTCCAGTGGTTTGAGAGTCTTGAGAGCACATTTCGCCATGTTCAGTGTCCTGACAACCGTAAGGTCGAGTTTGCTTCAAGCGTATTACAAAAGAGGGCTCTCACATGGTGGAATGGGGTAATGAGAGACCGAGGTGCTGATGTTGCTTTGGTTCAGACATGGGAGGAACTTAGAGCTCTTATGATGAGAGAGTTCTGCCCTCGTCACGAGCAGAGGGCACTTGAAAATGAGTTACATGACCTGAAACAAGATAGTGGTGAACACCGGACAAACACTGATAGATACAAGGAGTTAAGTTTGCTCTGTCCTACAATGGTCACGCCTTTGGATAAGGCTATTGAGAAATACATAGACGGTTTGCCAGATCCTGTTCAGGATATTGTCACTGGCAGCAACCCTACTACCGTCAGACAAGCCATCGAGCTAGCTGCTACCCTTACTGAATCGCAAGTTAAGAAGGGTAAACCCCACAGGAAAAATGATAAGAAGCAGAAACAGTCTGATAGCACCAATGAGAAAAAGCGCAAGAAGGCTGGTGAGTCTTCAAAGAAATCTAGGAAGCGTAAGGCTTCCAAGAATTTCGCTGTTACTGCTTAAGCAAATCAGGCTGCTCCTAATCAGGTTGCACAACCTGTACCAAGAGGCAGCACGCTGGCAACGCACCTCTGTGCAACAGATGTAATAGCCACCATCAACCACAGGTGCAATGCCGTATCTGCACAAACTGTGGCAAGTCAGGTCATCTTGCAAATACCTGCCATTTTGCTCCTAACCAAAATTAGGTAGCTCAAAACCAAGCAGCACAAAACCCTGCCCAGAATCCTACTCGACCTCACTATCCTCCTGGTTCATGTTTCAACTGTGGGGATCTGACCCACTACAGGAACAACTGCCCGAGGCTGGTAAACGCAAATCAGGCACCGGCTTGTGGCAGAGCTTTCAATCTGAATGCAAATGAGGCGCGTGTAGATAACGAAGTGGTGAACGGTACGTTCCTCGTTAACAACCAACCTGCTTCTATTCTATTTGATTCGGGTGCCGATAAGAGTTTTGTGTCCTTAGCTTTTGAGCCTATGCTTTCGATGACTAGAACAAAACTAGGAAAACCCTTAACAGTAGAAGTAGCTAGTGGTGAACCTGTTGTACTTGACTCTGTTCTTCGAAATTGCCAGTTGAACCTCAATAACCATCTTTTCCCTATTGACCTCACACCGATGCAACTCGGGAGCTTCGATGTTATAGTAGGAATGGATTGGTTAGCCAAATACCATGTTGAGGTGGTTTGTTTCGAGAAGATTGTTCGTATTCCGCTTTTGACTGGCGAAACCTTAGAAGTTCATGGGGAGAAACCCGTTAGTAGCCTTAAACTCATGTTTTGTACCCAAGCTCAAAAATACCTATGAAAGAAATATGTCGCCTTCTTGGCACATGTTGTAGAGGAGAAAGGCAAGGGTAAGACTATCCAAGATATCCCTGTTGTTCGGGATTATCCTGAGGTATTTCCTGAAGAATTACCTGGTTTACCCCCTGTGCGCCAAGTTAAGTTCCACATCGATCTTCTACCTGGTTCAAATCCTATTGCTAAATCCCCTTACCGTCTTGCACCGTCTGAGATGCAAGAGTTATCTAAGCAGCTTCAGGAGCTTTCTGATAAAGGATTCATTCGTTCGAGCTTTTCACCTTGAGGCGCTCTTGTCCTATTTGTGAAAAAGAAAGATGGATCTTTCAGGATGTGTATCGATTATCGTGAGCTTAACAAGCTTACCATCAAGAATCGATATCCCCTACCTCGCATTGATGATCTCTTTGATCAGCTACAGGGTGCTACTTTGTTTTCAAGGATTGATATCATCAACTTCGAGTGCTTGAAGAAGATATACCCAAGACAGCCTTCCGTACGCGATATGGTCATTATGAGTTTACTGTTATGCCTTTCGGTCTAACAAATGCTCCTGCTGTTTTCATGGACTTGATGAATAGGGTTTATAAGCCTTATTTGGACAAGTTCATCATTATATTCATTGATGACATTCTGATCTATTCTAAGACTCGAGCTGATCATGAGCAGCATCTTCGTCTTACAATGGAGCTCCTAAAGAAAGAACAACTTTTCGCCAAATTCTCCAAGTGTGAATTCTGGCTTAAGGAAGTCCAATTTTTGGGGCACATCATCAACGAACAAGGTATTCATGTAGATCCCGCCAAAATCAGTGCGATAAAGGATTGGGATACACCTAATACTCCTACCGAGGTTCGTTCATTTCTTGGTCTAGCAGGTTATTACCGCCGTTTCATTGAAATCTTCTCCAAGATTGCGGATCCTCTCACTGCTTTAACTCAGAAGAACAAACCTTTTAAGTGGGGACCCAAACAGGAGGAAGCTTTTCAGACCTTGAAACAAAAGCTCTGTGATGCACCTATTCTATCTTTACCTGAGGGAAACGACGATTTTGTCGTATACTGTGATGCATCCAATTTAGGTCTTGGGTGTATTCTCATACAGAGAAACAAAGTCATAGCCTATGCATCAAGACAGCTAAAGGTACATGAGAAAAACTACACGACTCATGATCTTGAGTTAGGTGCAGTAGTTGTCGCTCTCAAAATCTGGAGACACTACCTTTATGGTACAAAGTGTGTAGTGTTTACTGAGCACAAAAGTCTCCAGCATATCTTCAATCAGAAAGAACTTAACATGAGGCAACGACATTAGTTTGAACTTCTAAACGACTACGATTGCGAAATTCGCTACCATCCTGGTAAGGCGAATGTCGTGGCTGACACATTGAGTCGTAAGAAACGTGTCAAGCTTCACTGTGTTCAGGTTCGATCTGACATTCAAACCCGCATTTCTCAGGCTCAACATACTTTGTTACACAAGGTTTGATGGGTAAATAATTACCATGTCATATTAAACCAGAGCTTGAACTGAGGGACTTTGGACTATTTTATTTCATGGGCCGTTTATGGGTCCCAAGTCAAGACAATCTTCGCACCTTGCTAATGGATGAAGCTCACAAGTCTCGTTATTCTATTCATCCTAGTGCAGACAAAATGTATAAGGATCTTCGAACCCAGTATTGGTGGCCGGGTATGAAGAAGGACATTGCCTTATATGTTTACAAATGCCTTACTTGTCTCAAGGTTAAGGAAGAACATCAACATCCCTCTGGATTATTGGAGCAACCAGAGATTTCGGTTTGGAAATGGGAAGATCAAATGAAAGCGAAATATCCACATCTATTCTCATAAGTTCCATCTAAATAAATTTCGGGATGAAATTTCCTAAAGTAGGGGAGACTGTGACATCTGTGCTTGTGTTATTATTGTACAAACTATGGATAATTCAATATTAATAAAACAATGTGTTTTGATCCCAATGTTTGTTATTTATGTTTGACATTATGCACATTTTGATTTTTGATCGATTTTAAACTCTATATCGCTCTTTGGGAAGTTATACGTAAGCCGATGCGTAAACGTAATTAGTTTAACGCGACAAACACTCTGGAACAGCAACATAAGTTAGCATACCTTAAATAACCTTTACATAACTTAGAAATAAGTTTTAAAGGGTTCGGTATGGCAAAATCAAGTTTATTCGCTCACAGGGACTATTTGCGTCAAACTGCAAAAGTCTGTTGTTTCGTAAGGCAACGTACAGTCCGGAATATGATCATAAGCTAAACATACCATAAATAACCTAAACATAGCTTAGAAATAAGCTTTGAGTGGTTCGGTGTGCAAAAATATGCTTATTTGATCTTACAGGGACTAAAAGTGTCAAAAACGGCGTAAGTTTGCATTTACGCGCATATCTTACGTTCTGACCACATCTGGGCATCCAAAATTTTTTGTAGACACTAAAATATTTTTATTTTAGTGATCGGAATGCAAAAATACCATTCGTCGCATAATTTGGATCGTTTTCGCGTCCATTCGAGTTTCGTCGTAATTAACCGAACAACGTGACCGTACGACCAAACGAACCGACATCCGTGATATTTCCAAGCATATTTCAGGTCCCCGACACTTTGAAGACTTTTTAAAGCCTTGAAAATGGCTTTACGGAGGTTAAAAATGCCGAAAACAAGTTCAAATACGTTCAGGGACCATTTCTGCCAAACTTTGAAACATCTGGCCTACCCGTCGTGTCGCGCCACAACCTGGAGGCTGTGCTGTGGCACCACGCCAACATCACATCTGGACAGAAACCTTATTTTCAGCAACAGATTGATAATTCAGGGTCCATTCTTGCAATTTCTGTGTCGTAGCCAAGTTAACACCTCCCCAAGGCTTTAAACCTGCACCAAACACTTGTATGGACCAGATTATTGCTTGGGCAATACATAATGCACATGTAATGATCTTGTTCTTCCTCCAAAACTATAAATACCCACCCCTTCTTCCTAGTTCATTGCTCATTTCAATCTTTGGAACTCTAAGTGGAGGAATCCCTGCAAAGGAGCCACCTACCTGAGTTCTAGGATCATCCTTCTAGCCTTTGAACACCAAGTATGTGTTCTTTCATGGCTTATGTAGTGATTTTCAGCTTATTAGAGCTGAAAGTCAAACTGTTTAACCAACAGTTTGACTTTCGGTTTTGACCATCAATTGGTCAAGTCAAAGTTCAATTGAACTTTGCAACGTGATTGTAATCACGATGGTTATAATCCTTAGCGATTATACCTACTGATTACCTCGTTAACTAGGTGTAGTGACGTGTCAAAGTTTCAGTCAAAATGCGTTTTAGCGCGCATTTTGCAAGGGAACTAATTTTAGGTATCAAAACACTTTGTTTTGATACCAAATCAGTTTTCTAACTTAGTTAAACATGTTTTGACATGTTTAACTCGTCGCTACTAGTTTAGTGCTTGTTTGGGGTCGTAAGTTAAGCAGTCTAAACAACCGCTTAGACTTTCGAACCCGACACGTTTGGTCGATCATTAGGATCCGACCAAGCTTGTTTAGTGATCATAGTTGCATAGGGAATAACCTCTGAGGTTATACCTTATTATCACTTAGGATTGGTTAGTTGTTTGTTAAGTAGCTTATATGCCCATAGGAAATGACCAAAAGGCCCTTTTGTAGCATAAATCCATATTGTGCATATGTAAACATATTTTTGACATATAACTTGATTTAGTAACATGTTTAGGTATAATTGGGCATGTAAGACTTTACATAGCTCATTGATAACCATCCGACCATAGCTTTGCGTAACCGACGCGTTATAGTAGCTTATACTACCATAACGGGTCGAAACGGGTCAAAAGCACTTAGGTAGACTTTCAAATCAGAATGTTAGCTCTATTAAATCATACCATATGAGTTCAATTACTCATTTGATTTATAGAACGTCATTCTATCCTATCTCCCGATTTAGGATCCGATTATTAACATAGTTACTTATACTAGGTGCCTTGTTGATTCCGTGATCCTTGGAGCTTAATTTGGTCTTATTCCCAAGACTAATAAGCAATCCCAAGTGAGTACATAGTTCCCCCCTTTTACCGCTTTCAAATACTTTGGGGTAATACACATGCGCATACTTGTTACTTTCATGCTTTCATTGCTTTTATGACATAAACATGCTAGTTTCACCTAGTACATATATAGTACATGCTTTCAATTGTGTTTTGCTATGTATGTTTACTTAGCATGCTAGCACATTGATTTCATAAACATCTTTGCTATGTATGTTTACTTAGCATGCTAGCACATTGATTTCATAAACATTTTGCTATGTATGTTTACTTAGCATGCTAGCACATTGATTTCATGAACATTTCTACTATGTATGTTTACTTAGTATACTTAGTACATGGTTTTCATATGCTACATTGGTTATGACATTTGGTATGTTTAATCGGGACAATAATACACTCATTAACATTGATCACGCCGCTCGGTAGTATGTAATGGTACCATATGACTTGACAAATCCCGTTTCCGACTTCCTAGGTTTGTTTGGAAGTTGGGAATGACAGAATCCGATATACATAATTTAGATGAACCTTTAATTTGTTTAAAGGTTTGTCGCCACAGTCGCAAGGCTTGAATGTATGTGAATAAACATTACAGCATAAATGTTTGTAATCATAAAGCATTGTTTTCTGCAAAACATAACATTTGATTTAAAATTAGGTTTATTCAAAAACTTTGTTTTGTACATTTTTCTATGGGGTTGAGTAATTACTAGTTATTCACCATACATGACATTTGTTTTCACATTGACATTTTCACATAGTTTGAGTAGATACTTTCTACTTGCTATGCATTACATTTGGTTATACTTGATACATTTCACACATGACATTGAACATGGTTACACATAAACATTTTTGACATTGAACAAGACATTTTGGTTGGTTATTGATAAGTGACTTATATAACGAGGCTATGTGTAATGTGATAAAAGCATGGTGGATACGCCGCTGGTACTTCCTATATATAAGTGCTTTTATTATATTATACATTGTAGCGTTATCTAAACCACTTGACAAAGACATAAAACATTTTATACAAAGACACGACATTGTTTTACAAATTACATATTTTATACAAATTCACTTTCACTTAGTTATTCATTTAACCATGCATTATCCTTTTATTATCATTTGATTTTCACATGATTTTATAAAGGAAAACATTTTACAAGGTTCATGACTACATTTTTGTTAAACACTTCTTTTAACTACAAGTCATGAATCCTATATAAACAAAACCTATGTATCTCATAGGCATTTTTATGCTGACGTACCTTTTTTCGCATGTGTTTCAGGTGCTAATGCGTGATGATATTTGTGCTACACTTAGGCGGACTTGGTCCGTAGTGACTTAAAAGACAGTTAATTATGTTATGTTTCTGTTAAATTTCAAGACAATGTAAACTTTAAATTCTAATAATACAAAATTTTAATTACCATTGTTGAAACAATAATTCTGTCGCTCCACTCCCCGACGTTTCTGCCGCGGTTTGTTGTTTTACGCGGTCGGGGTGTGACAAAAAGCATTGTTCATGTCCAATTGGTGAAGTGACCAATGATTTATGACGGCTAGAGATAAGACAATGCGAATCGTGGATGCTTTAACGACGGGACTAAAGGTGTGATGAAAATCAAGACCGGGGATTGTGTAAAACCTTGGGCCACGAGACGAGCTTTATGCTGATCCAATGTACCATCCGAATGATATTTGGTACGGAAAACCCATTTAGAACCAACCACATTTGTCGAAGATGGGGGAGGCACAAGTGTCCATGTGTTGTTTCAGTTGAGTGCGTTTAGTTCGTGATGCATAGCTTGCATCCGATGAGAATGTTTAGACGCACTCCGGAAGCCTTTTGGATCAACATTGCTAAGGAGAGCAACATGAAGACACGAGTGCATAGCGTTAGAGAGATAGGAGGTGTGTTTAGGATTGGGTTTGAAGATACCGACTTTCGAGCGTGTTATCATCGAGTGAGATGAAGTAGGTTGATGTTGTGGCTCAGGAGAGGATGGAGGATGAGCCGAGGAGGAATCGAGTGGAGGTGTGGATGGTTGAACAGTAATAGCGGGCTAGGAAGAGTGGGGTGAAATAGGTTGAATGATGGGAGTGGGCTGGACGGTGGTAGTGGGCCGAGAAGAGTGGGGCGAAGTAGGCCCGGTATCGAGCTGAGAAGAAAGATTAGGCCTATCAGCAGTGGACGGCGTAGCAAAGAAAGTAGGCCCAGTGGCAGTGGAGTGTGTGGTGTCAGGCCCATTAACTAGCTGAGTAGATGGGCTTGAATCTTTGAAAAGGGAACAATGTGGGGATGTCATGGAAGAGACAGTGGACTCGGGTGTAGTAGCATTAGTTTGAGTGTTGGGTGAAGTGATAATAGGTTGAGAATTGGGTGGAGAGAAGGAAGTGGATTCATGAAAAATAGATAAGAAAAGTTTGGTGATGTCAGTTTGTGAGGACGTATTATTAAAAGGAAAATAAGTCTCATCAAACCGAGCGTGTCTTGTGACATAAATACGAGACGTGTTGGGATCAAAGCATTTGTACCCCTTGTATTGGGGCGCGTAGCCGAGAAAAATACAAGGAATACTTCGGGGAGCAAGTTTATGAGGAGCATAGCCACGTAAGTATGGGTAAACACGACAACCAAACACTCGAAAATTATTATAAGAGGGTTGTTGTGTAGAAAAAAGAATCTCAAAAGGCGATTTGTTGTCCAAGAATTTTGTGGGTAAACGATTAATAATGTATGTGGCGATACTAAAGGCGTCTACCCAATGGTCAATAGGAACATGTGCATGAAAAAGCATGCGAGGCCAGTTTCAACGATATGTCGATGCTTTCGCTCTGCTCGTCCATTTTGAGGTGCAGTATATGGACAAGAGAGACGGTGAAAGGTGCCATTGTCATCAAAAATTTTATGCACATATTGATTGACAAATTCAGTACCACCGTCACTTTGAAAAACTTTAATTTTTCACGAAAGTTGAGTTTGAACAAGACGCAAGAAAGTTTGCAAAATTGTGTAGAACTCATTTTTAGCTTTAAGTGGATACACCCATGAATACCGAGAACAATCATCAATAAACACAACATAATATTTGTAACCTTCTTATGATTGGTGAGGGTCCCCATAGATCACAATGAACGAGATCAAGAGGATAAGAAGCATGTTTTTCATTTATAGAAAATGGCAATTTATGTGCTTTAGCAAGTTGACAAGGAGAGCAAATATTCGGTTTAGGTAAAATAGATGTAAATGACAAACAACCAAGTTTTTACAAAATAGAAATAGTATCAAACGCAACATGTCCTAAACGATTATTCCACAATTCAAATGAGGCTTTATTTGACGAAACAGAAGCAACAAATGCAAAAGATTTATCCCAAATCACATAAAGTCCATTCTCACATTGTCCTTCAGCGAGCGGTTTGCTTGTTTTCCGGTCCTGAATAACAAAAAGGGAATCTGAGAAAAGGACATCAACAAGATAATCTTTGGTCAACTTGCTAACCGAAAGAAGATTTCTTGTTATTTTAGGAACAACAAGAACATCTTTTAAAGGAATGGTGTTATTAATTTCTGTATGACCTTTATGAGAGATGGGTAAAGATAAATCATTTTCAAAGACAACGGAAGTTTTACCATTATAAGGTGAAAAAGGAATGAAGCTTACCGGTGTCGTCGGTCATGTGAAGATCGGCTCCGCTATCCGCGGTCCAATCAGGAGCATCATCATGAATATTACATGTGGAGTGAAACGCACGAGCAAGATCCTCATTAGAGGCGGCTGAAGTAGCAAAAGAGGCGAGTTTTGGACATTTGTTTGCATAATGTCCATTTGTACGACATAGTTGACAATGCAGTGGGCAACGATTTCCCTTGGCAGGGGATGGAGTAGACCGACCACGGGAAGAGGAAGAGTTATTGCGGGAGCGAGTTTGATTATGACTCGAGGACCGATGAACAGTGAATGCGACGGGGGCCGGAGAAGGAGGCTGAAGAGACGCAAGAAACTATTCTTGGCTCTCGGCTTTGGTCAAGAGATCGCGGAAAGGCATCGGGTCACGATTGGTTCTAACGGTTGTAGACCAACTCTCAAAAGTGGGTCCTAAACCACACAAGAACCAATGGGTTTAATCGGTGTCACTAACCGGATGACCGATAGCTGATAGTTGGTCGCATATTCCTTTAAATTTTTGACCAAAATCAGCAACGGTTGGTGAACCTTTGGTTAGTTGACGCAGACTATCACGAAGAAGATGCATACGTTCAAGGGACGTGTTGCTATAAGCCGCTTCAAGGGCAGTCCAGATTTGCCTAGCGGTTGTGAGGCCGAGAATTTCAGCAATGGCTTGTTCGGTGAGAGAGGAATTAATGATGAGGATAGCTTGTTGATCAAGAAGGGACCAAGCCGAATATTCAGGATTTGGTTGTTCTTTGTTCTCAATCACCGCAGATTTAGAAGGCGGAGAAGAAGAGCCATCAACATGGCCGATAAGACCTTGATTAGCAAGGAGATGTAAGATTTGATACTGCCAAGAAAGATAATTAGAAGTGGAGAGCTTGATGGTAATCATGTGTAAGATGGTTTCCATAGGGAGTTTGGATTCAATAGAAGAGGAGGAAGAGGATGCGGGTACCGTTTGCGTCATTGGGGAGGGGGCGATTGAAAGAAACAAGAAGATCAAAGTATCCTGGCTGATACCATGAAAGTATCGAACTCTCTATGATGAGAGAGATGATGTATTGCACTATAAATAACCTTTACAAAATACATACAAAAGGAAATGAATATTATACAATAAATACAAAGTCAACCTAATAAATAAAAGAATCAATCATGGAAGATTGTTAGGAGAAGATCACGTAGGTAGTTGAGGAGATATTTTGAGATATATTTTGATATTAGTTTTTACTAATTATGTTATTTTCTTGATTACATATTCAAACCGTACACAAGTAACATTTCGCTAGTTACATATGTAACTGGAGTTGTTATTAACCATGTTACTAGTATATAAAAAAACTATGTGAACATATATTTTTACATTGAACCCAACTTGGTAGCCATAAGTCTTATACATGGGAAGAATAAAATGGAAGGACTTGCCGAAATATATAATGATGAATGTTGAACGATTGCTACTTTATTGTTTGTTCTTTAATTGTCTGCAAGTCTGAGGAGAAGGAGAGAGAAATTAATCAAGTTCAGAGAGTATGTAGGTAACATTGTGCTAGTTACATGTGTACCTAGAGTTGTTTTTTGCAATGTAACACATTTAACATGTTACTTATGTGTACCATTGACGTTGTAACACATGTAACATGTGTAAAGTGGTTGTACATATGTTACCCTCAAGTGTAACACATGTTACAAGCATGTGTTACACATGTACAACCGCTTTGTTACCAAAGCCTGCTTAGATGTGTAACATATGCAACTTAGTTCCGATGTAACATATGAAGCACATGTAGAATGTATTCCACCATGACAAGTAACTTTTGTTTTGATTAACATATTTAAATGGTGTTGAACGTAACAAATGTAACCTATGTAAGAAGTGATTAAATAATAGCAAATATTTACCTGATAAAACGTTGGTCACATCATTCCTTTTGTCAAGGTGTGTAACATTGAAAATAAAGACGCCACCTAGCTGGTCGTTACATATTTAACAATTGGTTGTCGCATATTGGTGCTTGTCGAGCGTGATATGATTTTATTAATATTTTAAGTTCGTTTTACGCATCAGTAAAGTTTTAAATTTATGAAACACGATATTGTACTAACACTAAACACACACTTGGGCAAGTGCACCCATCGCGAGTGTAGTATAGTGTTGGTAAGATACCGAGGTCGTCCAAGGACACAAGAGCTTTTAATACCGGTATATTGTTAACGTCTAATCGCTCTAAATTTTTGAAAAGAGTTTTTAAACATGAAAATAAATCTAAAAAGTAAAAGATAAAGAAAATGAAAAAAACAAATAGACAAGATAGAATCACTTGGATCCAACTCATCTTTAATGTACCCTTAGATGATTTTCGCACTTTCGGACTTTTTAAGAGATTATCTTAGTTATAGTCGTAGGCCCCTCTTTTGAAGGTGAAGTTACCCTCAACCCAGTGGTTTGAGTCAGCAGGGATACAATCCCAAAGGGTCGGAATATTGAAAGATAATTAAATAAGTTATTAATGCGAAAAGTGGTAGGCCCCTCTTTTGAAGGTGACGTTACCCTCGGCTAAGTGGTTTGAGTCAGCAAGGATACAATCCCAAGAAGCCGGTTTAATGTTTTAATAATAGTTTACATATGAGGGGTTCAAGCTATTCGCACCCCCGCCATCGAATACCTTTGGGGCATTGAAGGAGGTCCTAGTAAGCTTGAACCAAGTCCTCGAAGGATCTATACACTGAACGAGACAAGAACTTTACCAAATCACCCTTCTAACCCCTTCCAAGTAGTTAACGTGCTTTATATAGACCGTAAAGACACGAATGAGCAAATTAATGACATCATGAAGCTATGGTAAAAAAATTCACTTTCAACATAGGAAACTAGTTATTAAAGTCATTAATACATACCCAATTAAAAAGTGCCGAAAGATTAAAAATAAAAAGTAATACATTAAAGACTTGTCTTCACCAAGTGATGTAAGAGATTAGCCAAGCATGGCCTTTGATTGACAAAAACTCTTATTATTAATCTTGGATCCCGAGACTACTACACACTCTAAAGATGATAGATGGATGATGGTGGTGGGTGTTGGTGTTGTAGTGGTGGTGGAGTGGTGGCAAAGTGAGAGAGAAGTGGTTTGCCAAGGGATGCCTTTGAAGTGAACCAAGCACTCCTATTTATAGCCAGAACAATTCCCCGGCCACGGCCCCGTGTCCATTGGGCACGGCATGTGGCCAGCTTCTTCTCTTTCTTCATTAATTGCGGATGTCAGCAGAGGGCCCCACATGACCCCGTGGCTTCTAGACACGACCCCGTGGTCAACTCTTTGCTGTACTATCAAGATTCTACAAAATCTAAGAGTTGACCACACCCCATGGTGAGCTAGGCACGACCCCGTGGTGGGCGTAGAAGCTTCTGCAATCTTTGTCTTTATGTGTGAGGTCTGACCACGACACATGCCTGGCTAAGCACGGCCCCGTGGTCAGCTTCTGTTTTCTTGTTTTTGTCTTGGGAGATGCTACCGAGGGGTCGGGCGTGTCACGTTATTCTTCTTCTTGTATTTATGTTGGTTTTGGTTGCTTATTTGTTCTTTTTGTTCTTTTAAGCTCATTTGGTCCTGTAAATTCAAAAGGAAGAAAGAAACACGCTTTTTCCAACATTAGTACTAAAAGGGTTGGTTTTATGCCTCTATTAATGTAATTTATGTGTTGCATTTTGTACACATCAAATACCCCCACACTTGAATCTTTGCTTGTACTCAAGCAAAACTCTTTAAATGTGGCTTACACACCCAAATGGAATAGGTAGAGAAGAAGTTTTGTGGCTTGTCTTGAGTGTTAGGAATCCAATATCTTTTTTTAATTTTGTTTTTAATTTGTTTACAATTCTATTCGTCATGATTTATTTAGAACAACTTGTTAAGAAATATTATTTATTTGGGCATAACATGCCTCTTTAAAATTCTATATATATACAAGTCCACATACCTCATGGGAGATCACTCAACACTCGGCTGAAGGTGTATTTTTGTGAAACACTCGATTCTAGCATGGAACTCATTTCTACCATATGATTGCCAAGCAATCAAACCTCCTCCTTTTTAACTAAAACCTTTGTAAATATCAAGAGGACTTTAGAAAGGGTTAGACTTGGGCTAAGGGTAGGTGGTTTTTGGGTTAGCAGTTAGCGAAATGGCGAAAAGCATAAAAAACGTCGGTTGTCGTAAAACTTTTTTGTTTTCATGACATTTATTCAACTGAACATTTTCAAACAAGATGTTTGAGGAACTTGTTTGGTTATTGCAAACTTCTCTATTTTTTTCCATGTCACACGATAACCGAGCTTTTTACTAAAACAAATGGGTTTGAAACGAAAAAGGTTTTGGTGGGTAATGGGAGTTTGTTTTACGGGTTTTGAAAAAAAAGGTTTAGGCTCAAAGGGGCTAACTAGGGGGATTTTAGGTGGTGATGAAAAGAGAAGGAAAACAATGGTTTTGAAGGAAAAAGTTAGTCCAAATGTCTCCATCATTTACTTACTTGGGTTCAGGTTGGTAAGGACTGGGAATATATCGTCTTGGCAAGTTCTAGAGTCACAAGAACCAAGCGGCTATTCACACAAGAAACGAAAATGAGTATTTAGTTTAAAGATGTATGCATGTATACTCAATAAAGGCTCAAAACTCACTTATTGTGGGAATGGGTTTATATTGTGAACAAGTATATATAATCAAATTTTAAAAAGATTTTTCATTCCTTTTTATAATTTTCTTATTTGGTTCTTTTTATCACAACACTATCGGTTGTAAATTTGTAAAAACATAACCTTTTTAGAACTTGTTAATCCCAAATTAAACCAAGACAAGTAAAAAAATTAAAAATTTTGAAAAGATTTGGGGTGATTAGCGATTCCTATACGAGTTTTATGTAATGCTTGTTATTAGGACTTGCAAGATTCAATTTAGCTTCCCCACTCCACACTTAAATTACACATTGTCCTCAATGTGTCCAAAAATAAGTTTTTTGGTTGATTCGAAAGTGTAAAAGTATGTTTAAAAACAAGTTTTTGTGTTACTAGGCACCTGGCCATGGCCTCGTGTGGTCCGGGCATGGCCTCGTTGTTAGAGTGCCAGTATCAAAAATGAAAAGAATGTTGACCATGGGGCGTGTCCACTAGGCACGGCCCGTGGTCAGTTACCTGACCAAAAGCTGTTTTTCGCAGAGTCTGGGCACGAGGCGTGTTGGGCTAGGCACAGCCTCGTGCTGCACATGCTAGGAAGCTGAAAAAGTTGGTGGAAGGTACTGTTTACATGCATGGGGTGTGGTTTTAACGTCCCTTTGGTAGTTTTCATCTTTTTGAGTTTGTTAAACCATTATATAAGATCCAAACACCACACAATAACTTAAACCATCATATATTAGAGTGTGAGATACAAACGGTCCTAAAATAGTCCTAAAAATTAAAAATTACAAAAGTCCTACGATTAGATAGATAGTGTCACACCCCAACCAATGACGGAAACATCGGGGCATGGCACTGAGCGAAACAGATTGTCAAGAGAAATTCCATAATGACTAAATTACCAAATAGTTAATATTATGTCTCATACCATAACCCATTAAGTAATCTAATTATTACAGACAGTGATATTCTCAAAACACATCATGTTCCGATAACTCAGATTTCAAATAAAAATAAATTGTTCGTTTGTTTCTAGACTCCTCCTAACTCGATTCCATATAGCAAGCATCCTAGCACGTAGCATCCTAAACACCTGTCACATACGTTAAAGTATAGGTCAATACACATAGTGTAAAGGTGACCATACAAGTTTAATAATAGCATAATAGAGTTCGAAATCGTTTACGCATAACCAGCATGTACAACGTATAATGTGAAGCATGTAAGTTATCGACAAAGATCCTATCAATACCAATGACTGCGAGTAGCGAGTGCGCAACACATATTCACCACCGTGAACACGTGAAGTAATTGTCCTTAACAACCCCTGAGTGAATAGGTGCTGAGTCTAAACTATAGTACTATCGTTGCTAAGGCAGGTAGACATCAATCAATGTGTTAACATAACAAACAGGCATTCATCGAGTCACGTATAACATGCACTAGAGGTCAGCGTATAAATAGTGTTTGCGTTGTGTGTTCGATGTGATTTAGAATAAGTAACGTATGTAACACCCAAAAGTGCATAAAGCAAAAAGGGATCAAGTATACTCACAGATTGTGTTTAACTCGTAAACACTCTCTTGGATTGAAGGGATCGCTTGAGAGAGATTAGCCTGAACAGTTAATGATAGCATAAATGATGAGCGGCGTGTAAAACGATGCAGGTGTACCAAGGATCGGATGCTAATCCAATCGGATGGCAATCCGATCGGATGGCCAGTCGATCGGATGTCAATCCGTTCGGATGGTCACCCGATCGGATGGCCATTCGATTGAATTGACACCTTGTTTGGTATGGATGTGTTTGTGTATGATGGTTTGTCCTTTGAAGTTTTCGTTGTAGCATTTTGAAAATAGAGAAGTACCTCTACCCTCCAGGTCGGTCAATCGAACGGTGGTTCGATCGGACGACGATCCGATTGGCGAGTCTTCTTAGTTTGAGAACAAGTTCACAGCAGGGCGGTCACTCGATCGGATGGCTATCCGATCGGGTGGCAATCCGTATGTATTGAACATGTTGAAAATTGATTAAGTACCAAAGTCCCAAACGTCAAACGATCGGACAGTTACTCGATCGGATGGCAATCCGACCGGGTGGTAATCCGTTCGACGTTCAGTCCCTTGAAAGGTTTGAATAGAAGTTTAAGTGTGGAACCAAGTGCAACCCGATCGGATTGCCGGTCGATCGAATGGCAATCCGATCGGATGGCTACCCGATCAGACGGCAATCCGTCCTAATCGCCCAGATCGACTTGACACTTGATCTTGTTGGAAGTTTGGCAGTTTTGAATGAGACGTTATGATAACTTGCTTAAACAACAGGAACCCTATCTCGACCCAAGTGAATCGATCGAACAGGAACCACCCTAGTCCGGCCGGTTCACGGTTCGAGACGGTTGTTCATGTTCAAACCTGAAATCAATTATCTCTCGAATAGATTTCAGATCTGGGACTAACCCATCACTAAGAACGAGTAGAATATTAGAACAAGCTCCGATTCTATTGGTTTTGAGTGCATTGAGTGTAAAAGAGTTGAAAAACCTTCTTTCATTCCTTTCCACTATGAATTTGTGTAGATCTTTGCAAAAACATTGTTTAATCTTGTGGAAATCCTTCAGATCTAAGTTGTTCTTGGTGGAATGAAGCCAAACATTGAAGTTCATAAGAACTCCATGATGACATCATCCTAGAACACCTCAAATCCGGTGATTTCACGGTTAAAAGTTAAGATTCAAAGGTGAAAATGATGTAGAAGTGTGCTTAGATCATAGAAGTACAAGATATAGGTAGAAAACTTACAAGAATCGAGAGAAATCAAGGGAAATGAGAGCTTGAGGTCGGCTGGTCGAACAAGGAGCTGTCACATCACAAATGATGTGACAGGTTGGTATTTATAGGGTTTCCCAAAAAGGAAAGTAGTGAAAGTGGCTGATCGATCGGGTGGCAGTCCGATCGGGTGGCAACCCAATTGGGTGACAATCTGATCGGATGGCAATCCGATCGGATGGCCACTCGATCGGTTGGCCACTCGATCCTGGTGTTCAGTGCGATGAGTTTTGTCGTTTCGATTCATGTGTTGAGCGTTGCGATTCGATTCGAGAGAGCGATGCGATAGTATTACCCATTAGTCACACAAATAACATAACTACTATATCTAACATACAATCTCTATTAACTTGCGTTTAGCGTTTTTGATTCGATTGCGATTAACACCTCAACATAAACATAACACGCACAAGTAACATATAAATAACACACACACGTAAAACAATATCCAGAACACATAGCTCGAGTTGCGATTGCGATAGCGATAAGCGATAAGTCGATTAAACATGCAATTAAATAGCGATTAATCATCTATTATTAATAGATACTCCACATAATACAACTAAAGAGATTAAATAAATAGATTCGATTACAAGTCAAAGAAGTCAAAACAGTAGTTGAGCAAGGAGTGATAGATCGCAATTAGCAATCTTTTCTTCCTTTGACTTCAATCTTGACTTTGACTTTGAGTTTTGAAACACGGGGTGTTACAGCCTCCCCTACTTAAGGGAATTTCGTCCCGAAATTAGTCTTTAGCCGTAACAAACAACTGCGGGTACTTCGCCTTCATGTCGCTTTCGAGTTCCCAGGTGAACTCTGCGCCTCGTTTGCCTTCCTAGCGAACCTTCACAATGGGAATGCGTGAGCGTCTGAGCACCTTGGTTTCTCATCCCATGATCTCGACAGGCTTTTCCATGAAGTGTAATGTTTCGTCCACTTGCAAGTCCTCAAGAGAGACATGTAATTTTTGGTCGGCCAGGCACCTTCTGAGGTTCGAAACATGGAAAGCCGGGTGGACGTTACTCAGTTCCTCTGGTAGTTTGAGTCTGTAGGCCACTTTTCCAATCCTTTCCACAATTTTAAAGGGTCCAACATATCGAGGCGCGAGCTTTCCATTCTTGTTGAATCTGACCACCCCCTTCCAAGGTGCAACCTTTAGGAGTACGTGATCGCCAATGTCAAATTCAAGGGGCTTGCGGCGTCTATCAGCGTAACTTTTCTGTCGGCTCTGAGATTTCAACAGATTGTCTCGAATTTGGAGGATTTTGTCTGTCGTTTCTTGCAACAGCTCGGACCGGTAATTTGCGCGTCTCTGATCTCGTGCCACACAATAGGCGATCGACATTTCCTTCCGTATAGGGCCTCAAATGGTGCCATTTGTATGCTAGAATGATAACTGTTATTGTACGAGAATTCGACCAAAGGTAAGTACGCGTCCCAATTACCACCGAAATCTATGACACATGAACGGAGCATGTCTTCAAGGGTACGAATCGTTCTTTCAGTCTGACCGTCGGTTTGGGGATGGCAAGCGGTACTTAGATTAAGAGTAGTACCGAGAGCAGAATGAAACGTTTCCCAAAAACGCGAGGTAAACAGACCATCGCGGCCAGAGATGATGTCGCGAGGCGTCCCATGTCGACTAATGATCTCGTTGGTGTAGATTCGGGCTAATTTTTCTACCTTGTATTCTTCCCGTATTGGCAGGAAGTGAGTTGACTTAGTTAAACGGTCAACCACGACCCAAATGCTATCATGAACAAATTGAGTACGCGGGAGTTTCGTTATGAAGTCCATAGCTATACTCTCCCATTTCCACATCGGGATTTCGGGTTGAACGAGTAAGCCAGAGGGCCTTTGATGCTCAGCCTTGACCTTGGAACAAGTCAGGCATTTTGAAACATAGATTGCGGTATCCTTCATTGTAGCGCATGTCTTGGTACATCTTACCAGCACCGGGATGACTAGAATACCGAGATTTATGGGCTTCGTCCATCAGAAGCTGTCGTAAATTTGTACGCTTGGGGATCCAAATTCGGTCCAGATAGTTAAAGATACCATTCGCTTTATTCTCGAGTTGGGCGCCATCGTTTAGAATTCTTTCCTTCTTCAGAGTTCGCTCAGTAAAACAAGCATGCTGCGCGTCACGGATAAGAGTTTCGAGATGAAATTGGGCTTGAGAATTACGAACGCTAAGCAAGTAGATTCGTCGACCGAGGGCATCGGCAACGACATTTGCTTTGCCTGGGTGGTAACGGATCTCACAGTCGTAATCGTTGAGCAGTTCTACCCACCGGCGTTCATGCATATTCAGTTCTTTCTGGTCAAAGATATGTTGTAGGCTCCTATGATCGGTGAAGATCGAAGGCACGGGACGTGGTGGCCTGAACATGACCCCGTGGTGAGTTTTCGGTGGGCACGGGGCGTGTTGACCTGAGCCCGGCCCCGTGGCTAGAGTTTTATGAGGTAACGTCTATATTATTTTTAAGGTTTTTATTCGGATCAGGTGGTTCCTTATTGGAGGGAACAACACCGAAGTGCCTAAGGTACCTTAATTGCTCTTGATTTATGCAAGAACGCAAGAGGTTATCGGAAAGGGTAAAACCTAAACTACTTACCGGTGGGCGAAACCAACCTTTATTCCCCTTATTCGGGCTCTTGTTAAAGAAGGTATATGTCGAATCGCTTAGGTCTATGAGTGCATCGGTGGGAGCCAATGGAGAGTTCTTCATGGAACAATCGACACAGGGACGACTATCATTATTGCTTTAACAAGAGGTTGAGGTACTTGTGATGGCATCGATGTTGGTTATATCTGAATGTGATCCCAACGTTTCTCCTTGGTTTTTGTCTTGTGATGAATACCTCATTTTCACCATAAGCTCTATTTCTTTTAATTTTTGGAGAATCTTTTCTTCCATTTAACATAATTCATTGGAGGTTATGTCGATTGGAAGAGATAGTTGAGATTATTCGGGCGGGTAATAGTGATTGTTTTTACTTTGGCCCATCTTAAGATGATTACAGGAAAACGATGGGTCTACTAGGTAATGGGGATCAAATTTTAGAATGTAACATTCTAAATCTTGATGAAACCCACTACATAGTTGACACCACTCACCGTAAGAGTGGCGAAAGTAAAAATAATCAATATCATCACTACTTTTGGCAGATTTAACCAAGCGTCGGGATCTAACGGTTCGGTTTTCAGTAACTATGTAATGGGTACGGCCCCGTGGTCAGCTACTGTAACTCAAAAAAGAAAAACTGCCAGTAAGGATGATGGGCACGGCCCCGTGTGTGACCGGGCATGACCCGTGCTAAGTTCTGCAGATTTTGCTAAAAATTAAAAAAAAAAAAATCCTAAAAGAAAGAACAAAAAATGCTAAAAAAATTAGGTTGTTGATTTTAAACTATCTTAAAATACTTGTGTCCCCGGCAACGGCGCCAAAACAATGGTGCGTGTCGAGCGTGATATGATTTTATTAATATTTTAAGTTCTTTTTACGCATTAGTAAAGTTTTAAATTTATAAAACACGATATTGTATTAACACTAAACACACACTTGGGCAAGTGCACCCATCGCGAGCGTAGTATAGTGTTGGTAAGATACCGAGGTCGTCCAAGGACACAAGAGCTTTTAATACCGGTTTATTGTCAACCTCTAATCGCTCTAAATTTTTTAAAAGAGTTTTAAACATGAAAATAAATCTAAAAAGTAAAGAATAAATATAATGAAAATACATATAGATAAGATAGAATCATTTGGATCCAACTCACCTTTAATGTACCCTTTGATGATTTTCACACTTTCGGACTTTTTAAAAGATTATCTTAGTTATAGTAGTAGGCCCCTCTTTTGAAGGTGACGTTACCCTCAACCCAGAGGTTTGAGTCAGCAGGGATACAATACCAAAGGGTCAGAATATTGAAAGATAATTAAATAAGTTATTAATGCGAAAAGTGGTAGGCCCCTCTTTTGAAGGTGACGTTACCCTCGGCTAAGTGGTTTGAGTCAGCAAGGATACAATCCCAAGAAGCCGGTTTAATGTTTTAATAGTAGTTTACATATGAGGGGTTTAAGCTATTCTCACCCCCGCCATCCAATACCTTTGGGGCATTGAAGGAGGTCCTAGTAAGCTTGAACCAAGTCCTCGCAGGATCTATACACTGAACGTGACAAGAACTTTACCAAACCACCCTTCTAACCCCCTTCCAAGTAGTTAACGTGCTTTATATAGACCGTAAAGACACGAATGAGCAAATCAATGACATCATGAAGAAATGGTAAAGAAAATTCACTTTCAACATAAGAAACTAGTTATTAAAGTCATTAATACATACCCAATTAAAAAGTGCAGAAAGATTAAAAATAAACAGTAATACATTAAAGACTTGTCTTCACAAAGTGATGTTAGATATTAGCCAAGCATGGCCTTTGATTGACAAAAACTCTTACTATCAATCTTAGATCTCGAGACTACTACACACTCTAAAGATGATAGAGGGATGATGGTGGTGGGTGTTGGTGTTGTAGTGGTGGTGGAGTGGTGGCAAAGTGAGAGAGAAGTGGTTTGTCAAGGGATGCCTGTGAAGTGAACCAAGCACCCCTATTTATAGCCAAAACAGTACCCGAAAACGGCCTCGTGTCCATTGGGTAAGGCCCGTGGCCAGCTTCTTCTCTTACTTCATTAATTGCACTTGTCAGTAGAGGGCCCCACATGATCCCGTGGCTTCTGGACACAGCCCCGTGGTCAACTTTTTGCTGTACTATCAAGATTTTGCAAATCTAAGAGTTGACCACTCCCCATGGTGAGCTGGGCACGACCCCGTGGTGGGCGTAGAAGCTTCTATAGTCTTTGTCTTTATGTGTGAGGTCTGACCACGGCACATGCCTGGCTGGGCACGGCCCCGTGGTCAGCTTCTGTTTTCTTCTTTTTGTCTTGGGAGATGCTTCCGAGGGGTCGGGCATGTCACGTAATTCTCCTTCTTGTCTTTATGTTGGTTTTGGCTGCTTATTTGGTCCTTTTGTTCTTTTAAGCTTATTTGGTCCTGTACATTCAAAAGGAAGAAAGAAACGCGCTTTTTCCAATGTTATTACTAAAAAGGGTTGGTTTTATGCCTCTATTGATGCAATTTATATGTTGCATTTTGTACACATCACATATGTAGCTGTCAAAAAAGGTAAACTATGTATCTGTAAATAATGTAACATATGTAGCTGGCAGAAAATGTAACATATGTAACAAAATAAATGGACAAATAGATTGCATATATTATAAAAAAACATTACAATCAAACTTAAACTTTACAAAAGTGTTTTTTATGAACTTAAATATACAAAAATGATCCAAAACTATCATAAGTTAACAAAAATCTAACCATGCTTCTG
This sequence comes from Helianthus tuberosus, assembly GCA_030545235.1. NCBI lineage: Eukaryota > Viridiplantae > Streptophyta > Magnoliopsida > Asterales > Asteraceae > Helianthus > Helianthus tuberosus. The sequence goes on along the minus strand of CM060376.1, from coordinate 31,027,142 downwards.
TAACACCCCGAAAACCGGTTTGGTAATCAAACCCCGTAAATACTAAAAGACGGGTAAAATACCGTTAGCGGTAAAAATAACCAGGTAAATATTAGGATTTAAATAGATAAACCTAATATTTAATAAAACTAGAATAAATGCTTCTAAGGAAAATAAAGTTTATAAAAGGCCCGAGTTAACGGGACCTAAAATAAACTTAGTCATAAATATTCCCAAACCCTCTAAATTAACTAGGAATATTAAATCTAGTTAATAAGTGGGAATATTGTTGAAAATAATTAGGTTGTGACCTAATTAATAACTAACCAAACACGAGGGACCAAAGCCGGGTATCTTGCAAATGGAATTATAAACTTAAAAACAAAACACAACACACACACCCTTGTGTGTATGCGTGCGTGAGATGAGCAGGAGACAAGCTCCATGGGAGCTAACCCTAAAACTCAACAAAACCTTCAAATTGGAGGATCAATCGAAGGCCAAATCTAGATTTGAATACATAGAAACGATCACCAAGTCAAGGGGATCGTAAGGTATGTCGAATTTCTAACATTCATGAAGTTGTGAAAATTAGTTAACTTTGCATGATGCGATCTATGCATGAATCGTAGAGGCTATGGCCGAATTTATGAAGTGTGATTGCTTAGGAACAAACCCTAAGTAGAAAATTGAAGTAAAATTTCTATGATTTGAGTAATTTGATGATTTACCACTTTTAGAGAAGTGGGTTTTGATTATGTAGTGAAGATGATGATATACACATGTTTAAAATCATCATAGTTGATAGTAGAAACAAGATACTTGAACAATTTGCAAGTTTGAGTGTTGATCATACATGACTTGAAATGGGTTTTTATAATATGATGATGTTAGTGCCTAATTTGTGATCAGAATCATCATATTAGATAGTAAAGATATAGTACTTGAACAATTTAGGTGTTTGGATACATGAATCATAATTACCATGAATTGGGTTTTGTATGAAAAGATGGAATTGTGAAAGAAACGCGTAATTAGCTAACATGACTAATTACATAAGATATGGGATCAAACGATTTCTAATCATAATATTGATTTGCCTTGATTGTGCATATTATATGATTAAAGGTAGTTGATTTTAGAAAGTCAAACTAACCAATGAAGAAGTATAATAGAAGTTTCGACATAAAATCCGTAAGATGAAATAGTCATAATAATGATGACTAATCTAACCGTCTTACGAATTATGATGATAGTTTGACTCTTGACAAGCTAGATGGAGGCTTGGGAAAGAAGTGGGTCAAACGGATCAGGTACGTGAAAAGAGCAATAACCGGATGCAAGGTAAGTGAAACTTACACCATTTTGTAGAATACTTATTTATTCTATAAGTTTTAAACTCGATATCAAACAATATTGGAAAACATGGATTTCCGACGCAAATGATACGAGTCGGGACATACACAAAAGTGATAAAAACCATGATGAATGGTAAATATGGGTAAATGGTAATATAGCTGTAAATGACAAGCACACAATGAATCTTGAGATGTTACCGTATGGGGTAACTCATAATAAGGATAGGGATAAAATGGTAATTTAGTCGGGTGCCGATAAATATAAGTAAAAGTTATAAGATACCATACGGCGTAAGCCGAAATGGGTTAAATAACGAGATGGTATATATACATACCATTCTAAATTCAAATACAAAATGTTTGGTCGTTTAGACCAAACGGGTCAAAGGGTGACTTTTAGTGCCAGTTGACAAATGACGACTAATAAGTACGTGTCAAGTCTTATGCTTACAGGATAATAATGGTTTATGGATTAAAGCGCTACGAATTAGCATATTATCGAGGCAAGGTATCGAAACGGGTCAATAAGTTGACCCGAGCCAGGTATGTGTAAATATGGTTGTGGATAACGTACTTCATGGCCAAATATGTAGCAAAAGACCTTCATAGTAAGTGAGGGGCTAATGTTGACTAAAACGCCCTTGAAGGGTAAATTGGGCAAACGACCCATAGGGGTTGTTTAGGAACTTTCATTAAGATTATGGAATCATTAAATATGAATAAAAGTTATAGGAATATACATTTGTGGGTCAAATGCACAAAAATGGTCATTTACGTGAAATGACCAACCGATGGGTAAATGTGGGATAATATGTTAGTTATGCTAAATCCACCACAAAAAAATAGTTGTGGTGGAACATAAGCAGATATTTAGATGTGGCATTACGAAGTATTGAAAAGAAAGGAGCTAGTTTTGGACCAAAATGCATAAAAGATCTCCTAAACGGGTCAAAATGAATTACGCTCGTAACTTGGGTGTTTTCCGCGTAATTCACAAAACTTATGAATCCAAGATAGATATTTTGAGTTAAATACCTTGGTCTATGATTTATGATTAACTAGAAACAAGTTTGGAGGTCCTAAATACCAACGGGTCAAAATGTGGATTTTTAATAATAAGCCGAATGCTTAAAAATTTAGGATTTTATTAGTTTGAATGTTGGATTTAAACTCCATGAGATGGAGAATCAAATTACGATCATGTAGGAAGAAACGGGAGGTCAAACGGTTATGCGGATTGAAAGATACGGAAGTTTTCGTTTCAAAAACGGCAAAACATGGAAAGGTCTGATACAGGGACCACCGTAACTTACGGTGCCCATCGTAAGTTACGGTGGGGCTGAAATCTTTACGGTAGTTACTTCCTACCTTACGGTGGGGGTATTTTATGTCACGGCCCCCGACCCGGTTTGACCCGTTTCAGGAGCCGCGGGACAGAAAACCCGTGGTATTTATCTAATTGAGTTTAACAGCGGAAGTTTAACATCAGGATAGTTTAAAGCTAAAATTTTCCCGATTTATTTTATTTCACCATTCGGAATAAAACCCTGATAATTTACAATATTATGTTTTTACTACGAAATCGTGATATTACAAAACATATTTCTTTATTTTATAGTGAGCCACTATCTTAAGCTTGAAATGCTCCCCAACACTTTTCCTGAATTACAACAGATCACCTGAAACATGTTTGAAAAAGGTTTTGTCAGCGGGAAATACTGAGTGAATCATTCTAATTACTAAAATGACACATTTGTTATAATTTACAGTATTAAGGAAGATTACAATGTTTCTGATATCAAACCAATTACCCACAGTACTTTGTCACTCGACCCATTGGCCCTTCCGTCCAATGGTGTTTGTGACTATGGTCATATCACCCATTGGCTGCCCCAATGGTGAAGATTATCAAGTAATGTATACAAAACCCCACATACCGGCTGTAATATGGTGATTACATAAACTTAATCCCTGTAATTATAACTTTGAAATAAATAGGGTTTTGTAAATAGATTTGATAAAAAGAGAATGACTCACATTGTTGATTTAATACGGACAGAGTCTAGTCTATGAATTAGCCTGATTAACCTAATTTAGATAACAATGCACACAAAACTGGGTTAGTAATCAATACAGCATTTACGATAACTCACGAGATCAACCATCACAACGAGTGACAAAGTGCTATGCTTAACATCTGTCGAATTAACGACTAATGACAAAGCATCACCCTAATGTGGGCAGCACTTAAACACCCGTTGAGTACATTGATCGATCGGAAAATGAATCGTAGCAGCGATCGTGCTAATACCCTGTTTTGTGGCAGAATTTCGAGATTAGTGTGTGGATTTAGAGTATACTGTTCGTATCTCAGTGAATATTGCGAATTTTTACGTCGTTGTTCTTCCAGAATTCAAGTCCCACTGTCCACTATTTATAGGTAAAATTTGACCCTTACGCGGCCCGCTTTAGTTTTGGCTTATCCTCACGCGGGCCGCGTGAGAGCTATTTTCTAGCTATAGGTTGCCACGTTTGGGACTAGCCTTGCTGAGTTGATAGTTTTCGTAAATTCGATTTCTACAGCTGATAATTTGGATAATCATCAATAGGGTTTAACCCCCCCTGAGTTTTAGGGGCCCTAATCCTGATTCTGAAAATTATGAAAATTTTAGGGTTTGTTCAGAATCACTTGGGTGTCTCAATTAGGGTTTCCTATTGGACAATTAAAATATTAAATAGTACTTTTTGATAAGAGTTGTTACATTCTCCCCACCTTAATAAAAATCTTTGGAATAAATGAGGATACTTTCTCTTCATTTCTGATTCCAGCTCCCAAGTATATTCAGGTCCTCTCTTTGAATCCCACTTTACTTTAACTAGCACTAATCGTTTGTTCTTGAGAAATTTCACTTTTCTGTCTTCTATCTGAAGAGGTTTCTCCACAAATTTTAACTTTTCGTTTACCTCTATGTCTTGAAGAGGTACTACCAGAGATTCATCTGCTAAACATTTCTTGAGATTGGATACATGAAATACATCATGTACTCCGGCTAATTCTTCTGGTAGTTGTAAACGATAAGCTACTGGTCCTATACGTTGGATCACTGGAAATGGTCCTACATATCTTGGACTTAGCTTTCCTTTCTTACCGAATCTAACAACTCCTTTCCAAGGAGAAACTTTCAATAGTACCCTGTCTCCCACTTGGAATTCTAAAGGCTTGCTTCTATTGTCTGCATAACTTTTCTGGCGATCTCTAGCCATCTTCAATCTTTCTTTAATTTGCGTAATCTTATCAGTCGTCTCTTGTACTATTTCAGGACCTGATAATTGACTTTCTCCTATTTCTGCCCAACAAACTGGAGTTCTACACTTTCTTCCATATAATGCTTCAAATGGAGCAGTATCAATGCTTGAGTGATAACTATTGTTATAGGAGAATTCAATTAATGGTAAATGATCATCCCAACTTCCACCAAAATCTATTACACATGCTCGGAGCATGTCTTCTAGAGTTTGGATTGTCCTTTCACTTTGTCCGTCTGTTTGGGGATGATATGCAGTGCTTAGGTTTAGTCGAGTTCCCATAGCTTGCTGGAAACTTTTCCAGAAATGGGAAGTAAAACGACTATCCCTATCCGAAACAATGGAGAGTGGAACTCCATGTAAGGATACAACTTCATCTACATACAATTTAGCCAGTCTTTCCATGCTAAAGGTTTCTTTCATTGGTAAAAAGTGAGCTGATTTGGTTAATCGATCCACAATTACCCAAATCGCATCATTACCTTTTCTGGTTTTGGGTAACTTAGTAACAAAATCCATTGTTATAAGTTCCCATTTCCATACTGGCATTTCTAATTGTTGTAGTAATCCTGAAGGTTTCTGATGTTCTGCCTTAACTTGTGAACAAGTAAGACATTTAGAAACATAGCTGGCTATGTCCTTTTTCATTCCTATCCACCAAAAGTTCTTTCTTAAATCTTGGTACATTTTATTGTTTCCTGGATGCATAGTGTACCTAGATTTATGATCTTCTTCTAAAATTTTAGGTCTTAAGTCTCCCTGCTTAGGTACCCAAATTCTATTTTTGTGGAATCTCCAAATTCCATCTGCTCCTTGTTCTAATTCCTTCATTCGTCCTTTCATTCCTTCAGCATCTTCCTTGATAGCTGTAGTTTGAACATTCTTCAATTGTTCCATTAAATCTATTTGTAGATTTAATCTGAGAGCACGAACCCGTCGTTGTTTCTCATAATACTTACGACTTAAGGCATCTGCAACTATATTTGCCTTTCCTTCATGATATTGAATATCACAGTCGTAGTTGCTTAAGATTTCCATCCATCTCCTTTGCCTCATGTTTAACTCTTTTTGCCCAAATATATATCTTAAACTCTTATGATCTGTATAGATAGTAAACTTACTTCCGTACAGATAATGTCTCCAAATCTTAAGGGCAAAAATTACGGCTCCTAATTCTAAATCATGAGTTGTATAGTTTTCTTCGTGCTTTTTCAATTGCCTTGATGCGTATGCAATTACCTTCTTGCGTTGCATAAGCACACATCCAAATCCTAGTTTTGAAGCATCACAATATACTTCAAAATCTTTAGTTCCTTCTGGTAAGGCTAAGATTGGTGCATGGGTTAGTTTCTGTTTTAAGATTCTAAAAGCTTCTTCTTGTTTGGGTCCCCATTCAAAGTTAGTAGCTTTACAGGTTAGCCTAGTTAATGGTACAACTATCTTGGAAAAATCCTTAATAAACCGTCTATAATACCCGGCTAAACCTATAAAACTTCTTATTTCCATTGCTGTTTGTGGAACCTTCCATTTGGTAATTGCTTCTATCTTAGCAGGATCTACATGAATACCTTCGTGATTCACCATGTGTCCTAAAAATTGCACTTCCTTTAGCCAAAATTCGCATTTCGAGAATTTGGCGTACAACTTTTCTTTTCTTAATAAAGTTAAGAGTGCATGAAGATGTTCACAATGCTCTGTCTGACTTTTGGAATAAATAAGTATATCGTCTATGAAGACAATTACAAATTTATCCAAATACGGTTTACAGATCCTATTCATCACGTCCATAAATGCTGCAGGTGCATTTGTTAATCCGAAGGGCATGACTGTAAACTCGTAATGACCATACCTAGTTCTGAAAGCAGTCTTAGGTATGTCTTCTTTTTGTACCTTCAATTGATGATATCCGGAGCGTAAATCTATCTTAGAAAAATATCTAGCCCCCTGAAGTTGATAAAAAAGATCATCAATTCTAGGTAATGGGTATCGATTCTTAATTGTAACCTTATTCAATTCTCTATAATCGATACACATTCTCATTGAACCGTCCTTTTTCTTCACAAACAACACTGGCGCTCCCCAAGGGGATGAGCTAGGTTGTATGAACCCTTTACTTAGTAATTCATCTAATTGCTTTTTCAGTTCTAACATTTCTATGGGTGCTAACCGATAAGGTGCCTTGGCTATCGGTGTAGTTCCTGGAATTAGATGAATCCTAAATTCTACTTCCCTGTCTGGAGGTAATCCCGGTAAATCTTCTGGAAATACATTAGGATATTCTGAGACTACTGGTATTTCCTTAAGATCTTTACTCTTAGTGCTAATGATTACTGAAATCATATACACTATTCCTTGTTTTTGTTCATAATTAGCAACTTTCATTACTGATATGAACTTCATGGGCTTATGTGGTTTATCTCCTGTAATCCTAATCACTTCTCCGGTAGGTGATTGAATTTCTATGGAATTCTGATCACAAAGGATTCTAGCATGGTTGGCTACTAACCAATCCATTCCTAATACAACATCAAATTCAGCTAAATTCATTGGCAATAGTTTTGCAGAGAATTTATGTCCTAAAAGTTCTATGTTTCCTTCTTGCAAAACTTTATCTATTTTAACTGAATTTCCGTCTGCTGTTTCAACTGTAAAAATCTGCCTAATATTGGTTAAAGGTAAACTAAGAGCTTGGCAGAATGAAGTATTTATAAAACTTTGGTTTACACCAGAGTCAAATAATACTTTTGCATACACGTTGTGAACTAAGAACGTACCCGCTATCACATCCGGAATAAGTTCTGCTTCTTGAGTGGTAAGCTGAAATGCCCTGGCATTCTTCTTAGTAGTTCCTTCCGTCGCCTTAGGTTTGTTGTCTACTGGTTTAACCAATTTAGGACATTCTGTTTTATAATGCCCTGCTTCTCCACAGTTAAAACAGATTACGGTTTTCTTTCTGCAGTTTTCTTCACGGTGTCTTATACCCTTGCAAAGGTTGCAGGTTAAATTACATTTTCCGTAATGCTTCCTTTTGCAATTTCTACAGAAAGGTGGATTTGAATATTGCCCTGTTCCTCTTTTCTTGAAATTATTACTATTACCCGCCCGAAATCCTTGGGTAATCTTCTGAGCTAGTTCCTTTTTCCTATCTTCATCTCTTGTGCGTACCAATTCATCGGTTAGAGTATTAGCTAATTCTACCGCATCATCAATAGTGCGAGGTCTCGCAGCTTTAACAATATTGCGGATTTCGCTAATTAGCCCCCAAATATAGCGAGAAATGAGTATCGGTTCTGGCGAAGCCAGTGTTGGTACCACTCTTGCATATTCAAAGAATGTCGAGGTATAACCGCGACAATCCACACCCATCATCCGATGATTTAGAAACTTATTCGCCATCTGTTCCTTTTCATACTCGGGACATAATGTTCTTTCCACCAAACCCTTAAATTCTTCCCAAGTCATAGCATAAGCTATTATTCTTCCTTTTGATTGTAACACAGTATTCCACCATTCGAGTGCTCCTTCTTTGAACAGATTGGATGCATACATGACCTGATCATCTTTACCACATTTACTTATTGCAATGACTGCTTCGGTTTTCTCTAACCAATGCAGTGATGCAGTTGCTCCTTCATTGCCTGCAAATTCAGTGGGTTTACAAGCAAGGAATTCTTTGAAAGTGCAACCAGGCGTTGCAGTTTTCATTTTCTTGGGTAATGGAGCTTGATGTGGTTCCTTATTATGATTAACATGATTATTGCCTCCATTTACACTATTACTGAAGTTATCTTCAGTAATTTGTTTACTAGGGACAATTTGTTGCGGTTCAATTGGATTCTTTATAGCAGCAACGAATGCTGGAATAGCATTGGCTATCCCTTGAGCAACAATGTTTTTGATATCTTGCCGAGTCATATATTGATCTCTTGAATGTTGTTCAGACTGATTAACCTCATTTACTGGTTCATTATCAACGTTTGCCATCTGATAATATATATATAAATTTTATTAGTATCTGCTAAATAACAATTATATGCAAACAATCAGAAAATTCTACAATACATGTATAGTCAAAACAATCGATTTCTCGATTTCATTTTATATCTAGTATAGTATGCATCATTACTCGCAAATATCTTACAGAGTTTTATTCGTTATTTACAGACTAACTTTACTATTAATATTATACAACCACCGTTTTACCATCGTACTATCTCTCGTCACTTGCCGTTCTAAAAACGCATTTCCCTCTCATCTTACTTCCAGGCAATTTGTCCCCCTATTTCTCTGATTCTACTTCCCGCATCAAACAACTCTTCACCAAAGTGGCGAAGTTCAGCCATGTTTTCATTACTCATGGGTGGATTAGGTAGGGGTTCTGGATCGAATTGTGGAAGAAAGGAATAAGGATCGTTGACAATATTTTGGAATTGCCAATCGTTTGTCCACCATTCGTCCATTCCTATGGGTTGGGAGTGGACTATTGGGTCTGGAATTGCTGGTTCCCAATTCATAGGGAGTTGGTTTTCAAGAGGATAATTAAAAATATTATTATTATTATTAGTATTGACAGACTGAATAGTTTCACAGCTTGCCAATAGGAAATCTATCTCATCTTGAAAGGTCCTTCCCTGGTTTTGATTGGAGCTCTCTCCGATTTCTATCTGAGTTGGTCTAGAGCCTTGCCCAACTTCCATTACTATTTCTTTAGTACCTTCCTCCATCTGTATTCCTATCTCCTTAACCTCCTCCTTGTCTTCAGTTTCCATTTCCTGTTGTTTGGAACTTTCTCCGGTTATCATTTCTTTTCCCTTTTTCAAAGGATTGTTTATTTTGGGAAGTTTTGTAGCTGGCTTTTTCTTACGGATACGACTCCCCCAAACGTATTTCCTTCTTTTCTTGGGTTTTGGCTTTTTCAAGGGTGGAGCAGTGAATTCTACAGGTTGTTCTATATCCGGAAAATATCCAGTAAATTCTTTGGAAACTTCGATATTCACCGGGTAAAGATTAAGGTTCTGAAAGGCTTCAGATATCCCACTCATGCTGATGTAGCATATATGCAAAATGCATAAAATACTAAGTTAAAGCTCATAAATAACCTTTTAATTTATTACATACTGTGTACTAATTTATTACAAAGATAACTGGAAAACACACTTAGGTTTGGAAATTTTATTTATTGCACAGGGTTTCTAGATTGTAAGGGTAAGGTGCTAAAACTTTGAAATATTAAAGATTTATATTTTCTGCTACTGTGGCTAGCATATATAAATTTGCCCATTTCTCATCTAGCTTATCTTCCCAAGGTGATTTATCAATTAATTCCTGAGTTTCCCGTTTAATCTTCTTTTCTCGGATTTTCTCTTTACTTTTCTTAATAATCATCTCCCTCCTTCTAGGAGAAAGTGATTCCTCGTATTGTGCCTTTCGCACAAATATTCCTTCTTTAGGAATTTCAGCCTGATTCGAGGATTTGGTTCGGGATGAACTTCCCTTCTCATTGGATGATCTATCTAATTTAAGATAGATGCTTGACAGCTTTTGCTTACCCATACTGTAACTAACAAATAATCAGTTAATATACACATAATCACATAATAGTAATCAGGAAAAGTTAAGTATTTCTAAATACTTAATTAGCTTAACTCAGTGGCTCTGATACCACCTTTTTCTGTCACGGCCCCCGACCCGGTTTGACCCGTTTCAGGAGCCGCGGGACAGAAAACCCGTGGTATTTATCTAATTGAGTTTAACAGCGGAAGTTTAACATCAGGATCGTTTAAAGCTAAAATTTTCCCGATTTATTTTATTTCAACATTCGGAATAAAACCCTGATAATTTACAATATTATGTTTTTACTACGAAATCGTGATATTACAAAACATATTTCTTTATTTTATAGTGAGCCACTATCTTAAGCTTGAAATGCTCCCCAACACTTTTCCTGAATTACAACAGATCACCTGAAACATGTTTGAAAAAGGTTTTGTTAGTGGGAAATACTGAGTGAATCATTCTAATTACTAAAATGACACATTTGTTATAATTTACAGTATTAAGGAAGATTACAATGTTTCTGATATCAAACCAATTACCCACAGTACTTTGTCACTCGACCCATTGGCCCTTCCGTCCAATGGTGTCTGTGACTATGGTCATATCACCCATTGGCTGCCCCAATGGTGAAGATTATCAAGTAATGTATACAAAACCCCACATACCGGCTGTAATATGGTGATTACATAAACTTAATCCCTGTAATTATAACTTTGAAATAAATAGGGTTTTGTAAATAGATTTAATAAAAAGAGAATGACTCACATTGCTGATTTAATACGGACAGAGTCTAGTCTATGAATTAGCCTGATTAACCTAATTTAGATAACAATGCACACAAAACTGGGTTAGTAATCAATACAGCATTTACGATAACTCACGAGATCAACCATCACAACGAGTGACAAAGTGCTATGCTTAACATCTGTTGAATTAACGACTAATGACAAAGCATCACCCTAATGTGGGCAGCACTTAAACACCCGTTGAGTACATTGATCGATCGGAAAATGAATCGTAGCAGCGATCATGCTAATACCCTGTTTTGTGGCAGAATTTCGAGATTAGTGTGTGGATTTAGAGTATACTGTTCGTATCTCAGTGAATATTGCGAATTTTTACGTCGTTGTTCTTCCAGAATTCAAGTCCCACTGTCCACTATTTATAGGTAAAATTTGACCCTTACGCGGCCCGCTTTAGTTTTGGCTTATCCTCACGCGGGCCGCGTGAGACCTATTTTCTAGCTATAGGTTGCCACGTTTGGGACTAGCCTTGCTGAGTTGATAGTTTTCGTAAATTCGATTTCTACAGCTGATAATTTGGATAATCGTCAATAGGGTTTAACCCCCCCTGAGTTTTAGGGGCCCTAATCCTGATTCTGAAAATTATGAAAATTTTAGGGTTTGTTCAGAATCACTTGGGTGTCTCAATTAGGGTTTCCTATTGGACAATTAAAATATTAAATAGTACTTTTTGATAAGAGTTGTTACATTTTAAAACAGAGGCCACCGTAGCTTACGGTGGCTACCGTAAGCTACGGTGGAGGCCAGTTTGAAGTCCTTGTTTTTGGGATCAAGAGATTAGTGTTGGGATTTCCCTCCATTATCATTTATCTTGTCTCGTACCGTTATTTAAACTATCAATTCTAACATTTAAGCTGGTATTGATCATAGGTGAATGTCGAGAGTCCCAGATGAAGATCAAGCGTCGAGCAAGAACCGAACACACGTTAAATGAAGCTTCCGCAAGTTGTTTCGTCGTTATTCTAAAAACGATGAATTAAATTACATTATGTTGTTTTGCTTTCAAGTTTAGAAAAGTTTTAATAAACCCGTATTTGAGCATGAATGTTTAAATATAAATACTCAGTAATTTGTGATTATTTAAGAAAATCGCTAAATAAATTTATGGTTGTTACAAGTTGGTAATCAGAGCTCAAGGTTGTTGACAAATGTGTTTGGTTCGAGGCTTGATCTCAAATCCGGTAAGTGCATGTATGTTAATGGTTTAGCGTATTAAAGTGTTGTAAACAACACATAGGGTTACCGTGTAATACACGTTACCCCAATCAAATGATAGATATAGCTAACAAAATTTCGTGCATTGACACATATGGTAGAAAAGCCTTGTATTATGATACGGGTGTTTAGTAAAGTTGACATGGCTAACTTTTGTGAATGTTTTAATTGAAGGACACTTGCATTTAAAGATGACAAGGGTTAAACAAATTACAGATATGATAGAAGAACGGTCCGAAGTATGACAAGAGGAGCATGCTAACCAAGGATTAAATCGCGTAAGGACCGCTAACAAGGTTAATGCCGAGGAACGCCCGTCGGGGCAAGCATTACCAGGTGTGCGCCTTTAAATATAATCGCACAAATAGCAATATGCAACAAACATGTAGAGAATGATTGCTGCATATGTAAATTAGAAACTTGGAAAACCTGAATAGAATACCTATCCAGGATATTATTTCCAAGAAAACTAAATAGAGGCGTTACTTAGATAGGGCGTGATGTGAAAACTATAAAAGGGTCGTGTGTGTCATGTGTTAATCGCTTACTCTGGCCAAGTAAGTAGTGGCATATGATACCATGAGCTTCTTATAGCGGACACATTTACATCTGATGTAGTAAGGACGGGGTGAATGGGACAAATTAAAAGTACCCAAATGAATCAAAAGAGCAAAATACTTGATAATAATGTAAGCGCACAGCCGGGTGACGGAAGCGTATTACATTAGGATAATGAGCCCGAGAGAAGGGGACAAAGATTAATGTAAAATAACTAAGATATACATTGGGAGGGAGTGTACTTACACTCGAACCTAGAAAATGCAAATATGTAAAATGAGTAAGATATGCATTGGGAGGGGGTGTACTTACACTCGAACCCGGAGAATGCAAATATGACTCTTAACGGGCCGTTTTTGTAAAACGCCAAACCTGAGGACAAAGTCGGAATATAAAAGTGAAACGAAGTCGTAATGCATACCGGAAGGGTTGCAATAATAACGACTTCGGTAAAACACCCGGTTGATGGGTAAGGAGTTAAACACATGAGTAGACCGAGAAACGGGAATTCAGATGGAAAGTCAAAAGACTCGGATTTCGAGTTATGACTAAAAGACGATAAGACACTGCAAATAAAAATTTTGATAAATTTACGTTCAACTATTTTAAAGTTGAACGGGTCGAACAAAGAATGAATTTTGACATTCATAAGTGATGAATTTTCACGCGACAACTCAAACGAATTTAATAAAGGACAACGCTTGCTAAAATAGGAAAGCACGAACCGAGTAAATGAAAGTGAGAAATATTGATAAACCTATGCAAAGGATTATAGGAGTTAAAAACATTAAGATAAAAGAACCCGATTAATGGGTTGTAAAGAAGTATAATTATGAACCGGGAAACGGTGAGTGTAAAACAAACCGATGTGTAAATAACGTAAGGAGTCATAAAGTCGGAAGATTAGTCCGAAAGTAAACGAATGAAGCCTTAGAACACGGTCAAGGTCAACTGAAGCTCAAAAGCGAAAATAAATGATTCCAAATATAACAAGGGGTGCCTTGGAGCTATATATGTATATATATATATATATATATATATACATTTGAATAAAGACTTGAATAAAAGATGATCTACGGGATTATCATAACCTACGAGATTATAAATGAGGCTAAGGTCTACGAGACCAAGAAGACCTTTGGGTCACAGATAGAAAGAAACGAATTGTCGGGGTTTCACCTTAAAAAGGAAAAAAGGTGAAAATTTAAAGAAATAGCCTACGAGGCTAAGTGAAAGAACCTACGGGTCAATAGTATAAGACGAGGAAACTGGTTGTAACCTCCGGCGTAAAATAATAACGGGAGATAAAGTTCGTATAAAAGCGATGGGTTTCGCTAAGTTAACTAAATGGGTTAAAAGCGAAGAGATTGTAAAAGGCCGAGTTGGTAATAAGATATACCCTAATGACGGGGAGTAAAATGACGGCGACTAATCAGTCTAGCCAGTAAAAACTTTCAAAGTCAGATTAGTGTTACGACTTATACAACCACTTGTCGATATAAGATTAGCTTGAAGTAAGCATGTTGAAAATAAATATAACCGAGTGATCAGATGATAGCTCGGTCAAATAAAGGACCAGAATAAGAAATACAAAATGAAAGTATCGGCCTGCGAGGCCATACACATAAAATGCGTATACGCTTTGAAACCAAAAGCACATTACCCTACTTCCCTGGTAAGAGTATTATGTGCGAGCAATGCTCAAGCGATCACCGAAGCTAAGGTTCGGATGATCTAATCTAGTAAAGTACGTGAGAAAGGTTTCGGGGACGAAACCTCTTTAAGGGGGGTAGACTTGTAACACCCCGAAAACGGGTTTGGTAATCAAACCCCGTAAATACTAAAAGACGGGTTAAATACCTTTAGCGGTAAAAGTAACCCGGTAAATATTAGGATTTAAATAGATAAACCTAATATTTAAAAAAACTAGAATAAATGCTTCTAAGGAAAATAAAGTTTATAAAAGGCCCGACTTAACGGGACCTAAAATAAACTTAGTCATAAATATTCCCGAACCCGCTAAATTAACTAGGAATATTAAACCTAGTTAATAAGTGGGAATATTGTTGAAAATAAATAGGTTGTGACCTAATTAATAACTAACCAAACACGAGGGACCAAAGCCGGGTATCTTGCAAATGGAATTATAAACTTAAAAACAAAACACAACACACACACTCTTGTGTGTGTGCATGCGTGAGATGAGCAGGAGACAAGCTCCATGGGAGCTAACCCTAAAACTCAACAAAACCTTCAAATTGGAGGATCAATCGAAGGCCAAATCCAGATTTGAATACATAGAAACGATCACCAAGTCAAGGGGATCGTAAGGTATGTCAAATTTCTAACATTCATGAAGTTGTGAACATTAGTTAACTTTGCATGATGCGATCTATGCATGAATCGTAGAAGCTATGGCCGAATTTATGAAGTGTGATTGCTTAGGAACAAACCCTAAGTAGAAAATTGAAGTAAAATTTCAATGATTTGAGTAATTTGATGATTTACCACTTTTAGAGAAGTGGGTTTTGATTATGTAGTGAAGATGATGATATACACATGTTTAAAATCATCATAGTTGATAGTAGAAACAAGATACTTGAACAATTTACAAGTTTGAGTGTTGATCATACATGACTTGAAATTGGTTTTTATAATATGATGATGTTAGTGCCTAATTTGTGATTAGAATCATCATATTAGATAGTAAAGATATAGCACTTGAATAATTTAGGTGTTTGGGTACATGAATCATAATTACCATGAATTGGTTTTGTATGAAAAGATGGAATTGTAAAAGAAACGCGTAATTAGCTAACTTGACTAATTACATAAGATATGGGATAAAACGATTTCTAATCATAATATTGATTTGCCTTGATTGTGCATATTATATGATTAAAGGTAGTTGATTTTAGAAAGTCAAACTAACCAATGATGAAGTAGAATAGAAGTTTCGACATAAAATCCGTAAAATGAAATAGTCATAATAATGATGACTAATCTAACCGTCTTACGAATTATGATGATAGTTTGACTCTTGACAAGCTAGATGGAGGCTTGGGTAAGAAGCGGGTCAAACGGATCGGGTACGCGAAAAGAGCAATAACCGGATGCAAGGTAAGTGAAACTTACACCGTTTTGTAGAATACTTATTTATTCTATAAGTTTTAAACTCGATATAAAACAATATTGGAAAACATGGATTTCCGATGCAAATGATACGAGTCGGGACATATACAAAATTGATAAATACCATGATGAATGGTAAATATGGGTAAATGGTAATATAGCCGTAAATGACAAGCATACAATGAATTTTGAGATGTTACCGTATGGGGTAACTCATAATAAGGATAGGGATAACATGGTAATTTAGTCGGGTGCCGATAAATATAAGTAAAAGTTATAAGATACCCTACGGCGTAAGCCGAAATGGGTTAAATAACGAGATGGTATATATACATACCATTCTAAATTCAAATACAAAATGTTTGGTCGTTTAGACCAAACGGGTCAAAGGGTGACTTTTAGTGCCAGTTGACAAATGACGACTAATAAGTACGTGTCAAGTCTTATGCTTACAGGATAATAATGGTTTATGGATTAAAGCGCTACGAATTAGCATATTATCGAGGCAAGGTATCGAAATGGGTCAATAAGTTGACCCGAGCCAGGTATGTGTAAATATGGTTGTGGATAACGTACTTCATGGCCAAATATGTAGCAAAAGCCCTTCATAGTAAGTGAGGGGCTAATGTTGACTAAAACGCCCTTGAAGGGTAAATTGGGCAAACGACCCATAGGGGTTGTTTAGGAACTTGCATTAAGATTATGGAATCATTAAATATGAATAAAAGTTATAGGAATATACATTTGTGGGTCAAATGCACAAAAATGGTCATTTGCGTAAAATGACCAACCGATGGGTAAATGTGGGATAATAGGTTAGTTATGCTAAATCCACCACAAAAAAATAGTTGTGGTGGAACATAAGCAGATATTTAGATGTGGCATTACGAAGTATTGAAAAGAAAGGAGCTAGTTTTGGACCAAAATGCATAAAAGATCTCCTAAACGGGTCAAAATGAATTACGCTCGTAACTTGGGTGTTTGCCGCGTAATTCACAAAAATTATGAATCTAAGATAGATATTTTGAGTTAAATACCTTGGTCTATGATTTATGATTAACTAGAAACAAGTTTGGAGGTCCTAAATACCAATGGGTCAAAATGTGGATTTTTAATAATAAGCCGAATGCTTAAAAATTTAGGATTTTATTAGTTTGAATGTTGGATTTAAACTCCATGAGATGGAGAATCAAATTACGATCATGTAGGAAGAAACGGGAGGTCAAACGGTTATGCGGATTGAAAGACACGGAAGTTTTCGTTTCAAAAACCACAAAACATGGAAAGGTCTAATACAGGGACCACCGTAACTTACGGTGCCCACCGTAAGTTACGGTGGGGCTAAAATCTTTACGGTAGTTACTTCCTGCCTTACAGTGGAGGCCAGTTTGAAGTCCTTGTTTTTTGGATCAAGAGATTAATGTTGGAATTTCCCTCCATTATCATTTATCTTGTCTTGTACCGTTATTTAAACTATCAATACTAACATTTAAGCTGGTATTGATCATAGGTGAATGTCGAGAGTCCCGGATGAAGATCAAGCGTCGAGCAAGAACCGAACACACGTTAAATGAAGCTTCCGCAAGTTGTTTCGTCGTTATTCTAAAAACGATGAATTAAATTACATTATGTTGTTTTGCTTTCAAGTTTAGAAAAGTTTTAATAAACCCGTATTTGAGCATGAATGTTTAAATATAAATACTCAGTAATTTGTGATTATTTACGGAAATCGCTAAATAAATTTATGGTTGTTACAGCTTCGCTTCTTGATAACCATCTTCATCTTGAACACAAAATATCCATTCACCTATGAACAAGACAAGTACACTTGTATTAATCTCCTATAGTTAACCTTGTTAATATTCTATGTAACATGTGTACATGCATAAAGTTTTAATGGCGGTAACAACTATATGTAAGATGTGTAATGTGGCTATGCATGGGTTACCTCTTTGGTGTAACGCATGTTACAAACATATGTTATATATGTGCAGCCCGCTTTGTGCCCAAAAAAGGTTGTGGTAACTATAAGTAACATGTGTAAAATTAGTACATATAAGTAACTTTTTATTTGTAAAATAAATGAGATATTTTGAATAAATTATGAAGTTTCCAAAGGTAATGAAAATGTGTATCCAAGTGAAGTTTATACAACAACAACTAACGACCCATCTAAAAAACATTTTTGTATTTAAACTCACTATTATGTTAAGCATAAATGTATAACACCTTGTATGCAACATATATTACCCCGAAGTGTAACACGTGTTATAACATATAGGATAAACAATTTAGAATGTAGCTGGCAGAAATGTAACATACATAGGTAATTATGCCTGCAAAAAACATGGTTTTTTATTTGTAAAATAAAAGAGATATTCAGATTAAATTTTGGACTTTCTAAAAGTAATGAAACTGCGATATCCGAGTGAAGTTTATACAAAAACAACCAAAACCAACAAAAAAAATTGAAACATATACCGTAACAATTATGGATTTTCAAACTAATTATTTACCATCAATGGTGATGTCCATTTTAAACAAAACCAGAAAACAAAATAAACCAAATCCAATTCATAAACCCTATAAAAATCCATTTCACAACCCCCCCCCCCCCCCCCCGACCGCAAAAAAAATCCAACTAAAAACAATCATCAACTCCAAATCGAAGGGACAAACAATTTAGAAATTCAATGTTTATCTTCGTAAAAGAAATATCAATCACTTTGAAGAAAGAAATTGGTCACACAAAAATTCCTTCTTGGTCTTGATTTAAAAAATTGAAATAAACAAACTAAGCTCTGATTTTTTTTTACAAAGCAATGGCAGGTAGTTGGGCAACAAGTTGCGCCGCCACCCCCTTTTGAATAGAAAAACCAATTCTACTAAATACAAAGTTTGAAACCTTTAGCGACGAAGAATTACTACTAACGACTTTTTGAACCCGATTCAAAAGTCGCACAGCATCAGGAGCGAGACCACCAAAGGTATCAAAATCAAACGGGACAAACACATGTTGATTCTCCAGGCAGGCTTTCTCATGTTTTGCCACTTTGCTTGCCTCTTCCTTGAGCACCGCTTGCCCTACAACAAAGCCCTTGTCCTTGAGCCCGACAAGGTGGGAGACTCCAGTTAGATCTACACAAGCGTGTTTCCCCCTCCCCATCCAAACACAAGGATGTCCGTCGGGCGTAAAGTGGACCTCCCCTCTAAGGGGTCAGTCAGGAAATTTACCGGAGCCTCCTTTTTGGCAGAGATCCCGGCCCGCTTAAGAACATCACATAACACATCTCTCACCCAATCATGCCGATATTTAAACCCCGGTAGCTCTTTACAGTGGATCGCGTGCTCGCCGAAAGAATCCAAACACGCTTTGCGGCATATCGGACATGGCTCGTCAACTGGGAACAAAGGAATCATCAGTCGGTATCTAAGGATAGCACGATATTCCACAGCCGACATGTGTAGCCCCAAGCCTTCAATAGGTGCGACAGACAGAAAATCCTGAGCATGTGGGGCATGTAGACATTTAAACACAGCTCTTTGCCGAGGGGATAAAACAAACTTCTCTTCAAATCTCTTGACAATTTCGCCATATAAGGAATTCGCCAGAATTTTCTGAGATTTAGGAGGGGCGGTGTCTTTAATGTAGAAACCGCCAATATCAAGGTCGGGAATAGAACTATGCAAAAGGTCCAACGCACTCCTGTAATCGGAGTCTAAAACATCCCCACCACATTCTCGGAGTATGTGGTCTTGTAAACCCCAAGATTGGGCCCTTGAAGCCACGAAAGCATATGAAGAGGCATCATCGGCCGTACAAATCCCTAAGCCTCCGAACCGGGTCGGGAGAGAAGCCAACCTCCACTGGAGATCTCCAAAAAAGGCACCCCCACAAACAACAATATCCTCTAAAGCTCCCCGGAGGCCCTCATAAAAAATAGAGACAACTCCCCCAGACCAAAGAAGGTTGACACGTTCGAAGACCAAACAGTAATTTAGCAACACCCATACAAGAACAAAGCAAGAGGAGCTCGCTCTGAGGGTCCCGTAGGCGTTTAAGGCACCTCATCAGCTCGACTGCATAGTTCGCTCTTTTAAGAGCCATACTACTAATAAACTCTACATCACGACTAGCGACACCCCCAGGAGTTTCACACCCCGCACTGGCCTCCCAATCCCCCGAGGGAATAAGCCCTCCTGAACCTTTACACCATTGCATGTTGGCCAGAAAACTTCAGTTTTCTTTATATTAAGTTGAAGCCCTAAAGAATGACCCTCAGCTCTGATGATATCTAAAGCATTAGCCACTTGGGTGGCATCTCCAATAAGCGTTCCGTCATCTAGGTACCAGGCGTGAAATAGAAGTTTGCAGTGATCCCTTATTCGGTGAACAAGGTGGTGTAGAACAAGGGCAAAAAGGAGGGGCCCCAAGGGGTCCCCCTGCTGAACGCCAGTAGTAGACCAAATATACTCATCCCCCACATATAATCTAGCTGGTTGACCATATAAAAAATCGACCCACGTAGAAATAGAAGGACAACTTTTCCTTACCTCGTACAGAAAGGCTGTCCTAT